>APFE030019051.1:0-41608 GCA_000404065.3 Pinus taeda
GCCCTCTTTAGCTTCTCTTCTTTCCTCCTTGATCATCTATTCCAGCTAAAGGCATCAGCATAAACTCCTACCTTGCCCTAAAGACCCACCTGCAAAAACTGAGCTCAATCCCCGCACCCTGAATTGCACTCCCTCCAATTGCCACCAAAAAAAAACAAAAACTTTAAATCAACCCCCCTTATCAGTTTACTAGCCTAAAATCCTTGTTCCTAAATGGTCAACTCATCCTATTGACAAATTCACCTAGTTTGACCCGAGAGAGCCTTCTCATACCCCGTAGGGCTAGCTACGAGGTGAAATGGTTTGATGTAGCTTTGAGGTTTGTCTATCTCAGCCTAGGTGAAATCTCAAGTGCTAACATATCCAACAACATGCATTCAACCAGATTCATACAAATGCATACAAAGTAATTCATAAGCATATGCGTAAGTTGAATAACATACATTTCCAATGCAACAAGAATAGTCCTACTTCATTAAAAACATATGCATGAAAGCATATTGGCTCTGATTTTATTATTATAAGTGAAAGTTCCATCCATACATAAACCATTGACGATCACTGGCCCCAATAGTGGAACAATGCAATCAAGAATGCATGCTCCTCCAAAATAGTATACTCTCTCTACGCTATGGAGAAGCCAAGGCTCTTCACAATACTCCCAAGCCTTCTCTAAGCCTAAGCCTAGCCAAAATCTTGGCTCCCAAAATCCCATTCTATGAGTTATGAGGCTCTATTTATAACAAAGGGCGGGGTGACCCTTGACATTCCCCTTTGTTACTCTTTGACTTCCCTCATGACTCTTCAACTTCTTCACTAAATGACACATTATATTACATGATGAATTTTCATATTCTAGTATTGGCACTTGGAATTTCACTTACAACATATTTACAAATAACATTACATTTTCCACATGTACCCATCTAGACAAAATAGGCTAGAGACAGCCTAACAAGACACAACAATATGATTCTGGAGTTTGGGGAAAGTCCACCTCAGCAACATCCACTTGATGCTTCTCGGTCACATATCAGTGTCAATCTTGGTATTATGTGATGGTGTCTTTCTAGAAGCAAACCCTAGCCTCCATGGCATATGGGTATATGGTCTTGGAACTTTTATCCAACTCATTCTGAAGCATGATTAGCATGGTGTTGACCTTTCTAGGACCATCGATTTACTTATGCATGTTGTGTGTGTTCATCTCCAAGTCTTTCCTGGTGGCCTCTCGTCTTAGTTGCTCCAAGTACTCATCGATCTCTAGCCGGACTTGGTTCTTGGGTTTAGCATCGGTGAGGGAACCGATTGATGGGATCTAGTGCTTTCTCACCATGACATCCAAAATATTGTACAACCACACATATGAGGCATGTATGATGCCGATGAATGAGGCAAGCTCCTCATAGTTTTGGAACAACATTCAGACCTTTGCTTTCTCCAGCTCTGCCTGTAACTTCATCTTATTTTCTAAGTCAAGTGGGGCCCCTTTGTACTGCATTGTCAACTCTTGTACATGGGCGATGGCAGCATGTATGTTCTTGAGATTTCGAACAAACTCTTTGCTCCACTATTGTAGGCCATGCACATGGACAACTGTTTTATGCACGGTGAAAAATCCGTCATAGAGCTTCCACGTGGTATTGCCAAGTGTTAATACTTCAGCCAATATCATTGTCTTCATCCCCCCCAATGCGGAAACTACATTTTGCACTGATGCTCAGAGTTGTTCTACCTCTTGCATGGCATCCTACAAGTTCTTTGCCAGTTATTCATTCTCGGCCATCAGATACTGAACATTTGAGCTTGTTTCTCCTGCATAGCCCAAGTTGTCTTGGGCAATGGAAATTGGATGCTTCCTAGTGTCCACCACTATCACCCTTTCCTTGATGAATACAGGTGATGCGTGATCACCCGAAAGTGGTTCCACCACGCCTGTACAATATTCTCCTGCAACTCGTCAAATGATAGATTGTACACATCCATGATCATATCATCATCAAGGAGAACAACATATCCTTCCTCGCTTGAGGTTGGTTCTAACACCGGAGGTGGTGGAGACTGAGGGATGACTTGTGGTGCTCACAGCATCATATCAGTGTCTTCATTTTGTGGCTTCTGTTCCAACTCCATGTCTGTCACTTCAGTTAATTTCTCATTCTGATGAGCAAGCTCTTGATCCTACATCTGTTCACCCTCTTCCTCAACTACTGGTTGTTTCGGCTCATCAACCTGTATTGACTTTGTTTGCTATGTCATCGTGACTTTCCTTTGTTCTTCTTCTTGTTTCTGCTTCTCTTCTATTTCTCTCCTCCTTAACTATTATTCTTCCTTCAACTTCTTCTTTGTCTCCTACAGCTTTAGTTTTGCTTCCTGCAACCTCTTCTTTTCTCTCTTTATCCGCTGCTCCCTCTTTGCTTCCGCTGCTAAAGTTTCCTTCTCAAGGATAGGATCTGCCTTCATTTTGCAACTTTGCTCTCCCTCTAGGTTCTTAGTAACCTTCCTCTTTCCCTTGTTAGCACTGGATTGTTGCCTTTTGTTGTTTTTATTGTTGCTTTTGGACCTGTTGTTGTCTGCAGATCAACCTTCCAAGCTTTTTCTATACTTACCAGCTCGTTGAGTCTAGAGGCATTGTAGCAGTACCTCCAAGGGTCCTCCTTCTTGCCAATGACATGTCCTACGGATCTACAAAATGTAAACTCCATACAATGGTCCTTGCAAATACTATGGGGATCATACAGATTAAAATCCTTGGTGCTAAACTCGAATTTCATTATGTCCTTAGCCACGACATCTGCATCTTTCAAGTTCTTAATCTCGTATAATCTGATCCGCAAAGGAAGAGCGGGACATGGCGCTTTCTTCTTCTTATGCGGTTGTGCTGACAACCCTGTAGCAAGGTGGTATGAAACTTCTTGCATGATCAATTTGTCAATGGCATGCCTTGGTAGAACATGTGGAGGATTCTCTCCGCAAAACACTCTGATGAAGGTGCCACCTGGTGAGGCATACCAATCTGCAATTTTTACTATCGCCTCCTTTGCTTCTCAGGACATGCAAGGTGGATCTTGTTCAAAGATAAGCTTGTACAACAGGATGTTAAAACGGTCAGTTAAACTTGCCATCACTCCTCGATAATTGAAGTTGGAAATAAACTTGCAATAGATGTTAACGACAGTCTCTTTTGGTGTCCATGTCCAACTCATGCAGGGAAGTATTGTTGGGCACATATTGCATCCAGTAAGTATGCAGAAATGTAAAACATTGCTTTCTCATTCTGGGGTAGATTTTGAGCCTTAGCCACATGGGACTTCAACTAATGAGCCAATGGATCCAACTAGTTGAATAGCCTCCCATCATTCACCAATTGGTCCAATAAGACTACCCACATGTCATGAAAGGTTTATGTGTTCTCTTGACCATATATTTTGTATTCAAAGATGACCAAGAACTGGTAAACCTTCCTGAGGGACTTCGTCTTGTAAACATGGGTGGGACGGCTCTTTCACCCAGCGCTTGACAATGTCTCTTTTGTTCACATAGCTATGGGTGGCATAGAAGAGTGAGTCCATGCGCTTCACCGACTCGGGAAAGTGATACATCTACTGAAATTTCTCTGCCCTAAAGGTGGCAAGCTCTCTCCCATTGGCACTGCTCAATGTCATAGTCTGCTCATCTGTATGTGAAATAATCCAGTTGATGATGTCCACACATGGGAAGTTGGGGTACTTGCATGCAACCTTGTGTAACCCTGACCATTAGATTCTAAGATAAACCTGTCGGTCCTCTAAATCTGCCTTGAAGTCCTCCGCAAAAGTGTCTTTGATTTGTTGTCATGTCAGTGTTGTTCCCTTCTCAATGGACAAATGAGTATTTGCATATACTGGTAGATCAACTGATATCTTATCAACTGCTTCCCGAGTAATGCTCTCGGCAGTTTCCTTTGAGGCAGCTCTCTTGGATGCCATGTTAATTGTAAATGTTAGAGAGATGCTCAACAACCATTGTACCTATGGGACAAAGAGGACACTCATGGCAAGAAAATTCAACTAAAAGCAAAACAACTTCAAGACAAGATCAAGTAGCAAGTCAAGCTCATGACAGGAAGTATTGCACAGTTTTAACTGACAAAGGTGACTAGCTGACTATGGGAACTGCGTAATGCGTAGTCCAAGCAGTCAGTGTGGGATCTTGATGACTCGAATTGTGCAAAGTGCAGTTCAATCTAGGCCAAGGCCTGAGAGAGACTGCGCAGTCTCAATGGCCAAGATGGGAGACTGGCTCCTAGAACTGCGTAGTACGCAAATGGGGCTAGCCCAGGCTAGGCTCTGTGCAATTCCATAAGCCAATCCAGAGGCTTGAGTCTCCAGATTAAGTAGAGCTAGTTGTGCATAGTGAGATCCGAGCAAAGGGACCCAGATCTGCCCTAGGGGAGTGTGAAAAATGAGCAGATCTGAAAGATGGTGTGATGTTGAGTGCATATCTGACTAAGTGTTGATGCATGCATGTGAAACAATTGCAACAATTGATTAAACTAAAGGAAAATGAAGCATTTGAAGAGAGTTGCCGTAATGGCGACCATTGGTGCAAAATGGGAAAACTCATGCGAAATTTGGGAAAATAAATCTATAACTTGAAACAACACTTATACAAGCTAAAACAAGATGAAATGCCAGCAATCATGCAAAGAAACAAGTGAAACAACACTCTCACAAGCTAAACAAGAAAAAGCGACAAAAAGATCACAAAAGACGAGAAAAGCAAACTCGCCCAGAAAAGCAAAGACGATCGCACCAAAGGCTCCTTGGTATCCTTGGGAATGCTAGAGCTCCAAGATCGAGTGTGCAAGTGAGCTCTAGTAACGTCAATTAAATAGATTTGGTCATGTTAGGGTTTATGATGCGCATGCCCAAAAGGAAAAAGTGACACTTGGCAAAAGTTTCTAAAAATGACGCAAGTGCCTCCTCTGGGTTACTAAAAATAGATCCCTATTTTTTAGGGTTGTTTTTCTTTTTCGAGAAAAATTGCCATGCATTGCTTGGAAATATTATGCAGTTCTGTGTAGGACTGGGCAACTCTCGGGCTCATGTACTGCGCAGTTTCTGAGCATAGTGAGGTCTACGCAGTTTTTAGGCTCAATGTTGGGTTGCCCCTCCATGACTGCGCATTTCTAGAGCTCAAGGCTCACTAGTAATCAGGATTGCACGATTCCCAACAGCAAGGCCAATTGCCCTAAAGAATTGTGCAGTTCTCCGAGGCAAGCCTAGAATTGTTAAGGGACCAAGTCAGGAGATTGGCTTGTGGGTTAGAAAATGAACTAAGTGAGAAAACACAAGGCAATATGAAAATAACAAGTCTGATTTGAAGCATGGATACCTGGATCAGTGCAAGATGAGTTTTTTTGGTTTAGAAGGAATGCTCCAAAATCGAAACGTAGGAAAAATTTTGGACTCTGGCTCTCTGTATGGACCTTGTCTTCATGGTAAGCGAGTCTAACTCTTCTGGACGTATTGTTCAGTTCTTCGATTATCATAGCTTCTTCACTTATCTTGATTTAAAGATGTAGCCCCTACCATTCTCTTTATCGACAACACACATACCAAGGAAAGTCAAACTGAGTTGTTTTAATTGGGGATGAGGGGTATATAGATGCAGAAGTAAAATAGATTGTCGAAGTTTTATTTTCTTCTCTGGTGTTGCTCCGCTACCAGCAGGCTTGGACAGTACCCCGGCGGAGTCACTTCAGGAGCACAAGCATTGCTACGCTACTAGCGAGCCTGGACAGTACCCCGATGGAATTACTTGCTTCACCTCTTTGCACAAGAAGCCTTTCTCTTCTTTCACCCTTTATTTTATTTTTTTATTTTTTCATTTTTCATTTTCAAAGAACTATGCATAGGCACTTATTTATTTCATGAGGCGGAAGAGGGATCACGACTTATTAAGAGCAGAAGAGGTTGTCCCTTCAGAGAAGGATATTTATATATACCTCTGACATACTTGTTAAGATTTCCCCCCTCTCCTTACTCTACTTGACTGAGTTGATAGGGGTTAACCGAAAATAGAAAGCGATTAGAGTAGGCGATACTAGTTAAGAGCACAAGCATCGTGATTTCAGCATAACTCTCTCTGAAAGGAACGTATTTTCCATCATGGTATCATCGATTAGAATAAATGCAAGATTCACATAAAGAGAGGGGATAGATAGATAACCAAGTGTTGATAGTTGTACAAGTTCCTCTTGAACTTCACCCTACTTGTCTAAGAAGCCAAACATGGTTTGATGTGAAAAATAACCTACAGGTGTAAAAACAAACCAAGAAACAAACAAGGAAAGAAAACTACTCCTACTCCTAATCTAAGCAGAACATAGACCAACTCACGTAAAGTGATACTTCCAATGCAACAATCGACACATTGGTTGGCCCATGAATGCGAGAGAACGTCTGAGAAGAAAGATATACAAGTAAACCAACAGACAAGAAAGATAAAACAATGCAAACCAATACACTCGAAACTTGAATGCATACGTAGAAAAGTAAAAACGAAAAGCCCATGAAAGGCACTATGCGGATGTGTCATGGTGTACTAACACATTGTGAGTGGAATACAAGCATGTAAACACATTCAAACTTGAAAAACGAGCAAACATAAAGAAAGAGGAAAACTTTTGTTTTGCAATAGTGCTTGTTACATACAACTCCTCCAATACTTAAGCAATAGGATCGTGTGATTCCGATGGAGGACAGGAAAACTGTGAAATAAATTGGCTTTCAATGTAAACAATAGAGTGATGAGGAGCCTAGATAGATTCAATAGATTTATGATCCGAAGTGGAACTATCCTCAAGGCTATGAGAACCCGAAATAACCATGAGCTCGTGCTGAAGTGCCTCAACAACTTGAGGAGTTCCCAATTCATCAGAAGATGGATCATCAAAAGACTGGTGGTTTAGAAAGATCAACAGTGGACAAATCATAATCGTGATTGAATGAATGAATCAAAAGATCATGACAACCACGATCAGAAAGTTCAAGGTGATGGATAGAGGCATCCTCATGATTTGACAAATCATAAAGAGGGGATAATGGAAAACAATAAATTTCAACCTTTATGTCTCTGGAAAGGTAAGATAAGAGATTGGGAGGATTAAGGAAGACAGATTTGTGCTCTTTGCATTTAAATGAAAAACTTGCATTCCACGTGTTCTGTGAATGATCAGAAATAGAAACATATGAAAATGAATTTTCACTAGATGGAACAGAATTGACAGAATCGTGGAAGATGTCAGGCTAAAGCGGACGAGGTGCAGACAAGAGGAGGTCATCCTTCACCGTAGATTATAGTTCGAACTCCCACACATACTCATCTAAAATGATATTGCAGGTTGGTTGTTTAACACCAACTCCATTCAGAATTTGATCCTTGTGAACATCACAAGTGAGATCCGAGACGGATGAACACAACACACCAAAATCTGGAGGATCAAAGGAATCGAAGAATAGAGGATGAGGAGATAACACCACATGAAAACCATCAGAGTTACAGTGTAAATCTGCGTAGAAATCCTGGGCAGGTGGGGTAGGAGGAGATGGAGATAGATCAACAGGTAGATGGTCAACTTCTCCCAGCTTGACCTGGAGAGCTAGAGTTGTTTGATGGGAAGGGGGCATAGGGTCACTTGGGACAACAACCTTGTTCATTTTAGATTTAGAAGCTCTAACACCAAGGTATGTTGGGAGAGGTTCAAAATATTCTAACTCATGTGGATTCTCAAAAACATGAACAAGATATTCAAATATTTCATCCAAGAATTCCCAGTCAACTTCATCTTCAGGAAATTCAAAACAATAGTGAAGAAAACGATCGTGAAAATCTTGTAGAGATTCGCTAGGTGATTTTCGCAATTTTAAAATTTTTCTATTAAGGGATTTATGGCCATAAAGAATGAAAGCACGACGTGATTCTCTAAAAAACTGATCAAAAGAGTGTATAGAGGTTGCAGGCAATGTGTGACACCATTGCTTTGTATGCCCTTCGAACGTCAAAGCAAACAACCCATAGGCAATATTGCCATATGGGACATCATGCCTGTCACAAACACCAACAAAAGCAAATGTTTGCCTGAGCAAGGTTATTCCACCCTTGTTGTTAAAGTTAAATCTGGACAAGTCATCTAAAATGGTCGTCGACACTTCAAAATGTGCAGAGTTAGAAAAACATGTCGGGGTTTTGATTTGGGAAGAAGTCATGAAATATGTGCAGAAATTCAAAACAGACTTCAAGGGCTTAGCTTGTCATCTGGCCCTCCTTCTAGCGCCAGAAATGTTGATGATTTTCGACCCTCCAACATTCAAGGGATCTCCCTAACATGAAGTCCCAACTAGACCTCATACCGTTTGGAGTAGGAGTCCTAGCAATGGGTGGTAGTGTAATGCCTTGACTGAGGTAGCATGCAGAGGAAAGTATGATAGCTTTGGGTGAGAGAAAGTGTGTGACCCTGCGCATGAAGGTTCTAACACACGAAGGGGAAAAGGAAGTGTGCCCCTTAAAATCCTGTAATAGTACGTAGCTTGAAAGGAACACACAAGCGAAATGACATCACAAGCTAAAATCTAGAATAGTCCACAAGTTAAAGTGATGAGTTAATCCAACAACATGCATTCAACCAGATTCATACAAATGCATACAAAGTAGTTCATAAGCATATGTGTAAGTTAAATAACATACATTGCCAATGCAACAAGAATAGTCCTACTACATTAACAACATATGCATGAAAGCGTGTTGGCTTTGATTTTATTATTATAAGTGAAAGTTCCATCCATACATACACCATTGGAAACCACTAGCTCCAAAAGTGGAACATTACAGTCAAGAACACCTACTCCTCCAAATAAGTATACTCGCTCTATGCTTTGGAGAAGCCAAGGCTCTTCACAATACTCCTAAGCCTTCTCTAAGCCTAAGCCTAGCCAAAATCTTGGCTCCCAAAACCTCGTTTTATGAGTTATGAGGTTATATTTATAACAAAGGGTGGGGTGACCCTTGACATTCCCCTTTGTGACTCTTTGACTTCCCTCATGACTCTTCAACTTCTTCACTAAATGACACATTACATTACATGATGACTTTTCATATTCCAATATTGACACTTGGAATTTCACTTACAACATATTTACAAATAATATTACATTTTCCACATGTACCCATATAAGACAAAATAGGTTGGAGACAACCTAACAAGACATAACACTATGATTCTGGAGTTTGTGGAAAGTCCAGCTCAACAAAATCCACTTGATTCTTCTTGGTCACATATTGGTGCCAAGCTTGGTACTATGTGATGGTGCCCCCAAACTGTTTGATGGTGTCTTTCTGGAAGCGAACTCTTGCCTCCTGTCATCCAAGTATATGGTCTTGGAACCTTTATCCAACTCCTTCTGAAGCATAAGCATCATGGTGTTGACCTTGATAGGACCACCGATGTACTTCTGCATGTTGTGTGCATTCAACTCCAAGTCTTCACTGGTGCCTTCTCATATTACTCCAAGTACTCATCGATATCTAGCTGGACTTGATTCTTGGGTTTAACATTGGTGAGGGAACCGATTGATGGGATCTGGTGCTTTATCACCATGACATTCAAACTATTGTACAACCACACATATGAGGCTTGTATGTTGTTGATGAATGAGGTGAGATGCTCATAGTTCTGGATCAACATTTGAACCTTGGCTTTCTCTAGCTCTGCATGTGGCTTCATCTTCTTTTCTAAGTCAAGCAGGGCCCTTTTGTACGCATTGTCCACTCTTGTACATGGGTGATCGTAGCATGTATGTTCTTGAGAGTTTGAACAAACTCTTTGCTTTGCAGTTGTAGGCCATGCACACGGACAACTACGTTATGCACGGTGACAAATCCATCATAGAGCTTCCACATGGTATCACCAAGTGTTGATACTTCAACCAATATTGATGTCTTCATCTCCCCCAATGCAAAAACTTCACTTTGCGTTGATGCTCGGAGTTGTTCTGCCTCTTGCCTTGCAACTTGCAAGTTCTTTGCCGTTTCTTTATTCTCGGTCGTCATATACTGAACATTTGAGCTTGTTGCTCTTGCATAGGCCAAGCTGGTATGGGCAATGGAAGTCGGATGCTTCCTAGTGTCTGACATTATCACCCTTTCCTTGACGAATGCAGGTGATGCGTGATCATCCAGAAAGTGCTTCCTTCTCACCTGTACAATCGTCTTATGTAGCTCATCAAATGATAGATTATACACATTCATGACCGGATCACCATCAAGGAGAACAACATCTCCTTGCTCGCTCAGGGTTGGTTCTAACACCGGAGGTGGTGGAGACTGATGCATGACCTATGGTCCTCTCGGCATTAGGTTAGTGTCTTCATTATGTGGCCCTTATTCCAACTCCATGTTTGTCACTTCAATCAATTACTCAATTTGTTGAGCAAGCTCTTGATCCTGCATCTGTTCACCCTCTTCCTCAACTATCGGCTGTTTCGAATCATTAACCTGTATCTGCGTTATTTGCTTTATCGTCGTGCCTTGCCTTTACTATTTTTCCTATTTCTGCTTCTCTTCTCTTTCTCTCCTCCTCAACTCATGTTCTTCCTTCAGCTTATTCTTTGTCTCTTGCAGCTTTAGTTCTACTTCCTGTAGCCTTTTCTTTTCTCCCTTCCTTCACTCTGCTCTCTTCATCCACTGCTCCCTCTTTGCTTCCGCTGCCAAAGCTTCCTTCTCAAGGATATGATCTACCTTCATTTTGCAACTTTTCTCTCCCTTTAGGGTCTCAATAACCTTCCTCTTTCCCTTGTCTACAGAGCAACTTTCCAAGATTTTTCTATATTGACCGGCTTGTTGAGTCTAGAGGCATTGTAGCAGTACCTCCAAGGGTCCTCCTCTGGCCAATGACATGTCTCGTGGATCCATGGAAAGAAAACTCACGTACAATGATCCTTGCAAATATTGCGGGGATCATACGGATTAAAATCCTTGGTGCCAAACCCGAATTTCACTATGTCCTTAGCCTTGACATCTGCACCTTTCAAGCTCGTAATCTCATATAATCTAATCCGCAAAGGAAGAGCGGGCCATGGTGCTTTCTTCTTCCTATGCAGTCCTGCTGACAACCATGTAGCAAGGTGGTATGAAACTTCTTGCATGATCAGTTTGCCAATGGAATACCTTGCTAGAATGTGCAAAGGCTTCTCTTCACCAAACACTTTGATGAAGGTGCCACCTGGTGAGGCATACCAATCTGCAATGTTTACTATCGCCTCCATTGCTTCTCGGGACATGCAAGGTGGATCCTTCTCAAAGATAAGCTTGTACAACATGATGATAAAATGGTTAATTAGCCTTGCCATCACTCCTCGATAGCTGCAATCGGAAAGAAACTTGCAATAGATGTTGACGATAGTCTCTTTTGGTGTCCATGTCCAACTCATGTTAGGGAACTATTGTTGGGCACATATTGCATCCAGTAAGAATGCAAACATGTAGAACCTTGCTTGCTCATTCTTGGGCAGATTCTGATCCTTAGCCACATGGGACTTCAACTGATGATCCAACAGATATGACTAGTTGAATGGCCTCCCATAATTCACCAACTGCTCCAGTAAGACTACCCACCCTTCAGGAAAGGTTTATGTGTTCTCTTGACCATATATTTTGTATTAAGAGATGACCAAGAACATGGGTGGGTGTCTATCTAAACTTCGATGGCTCTTTCACCCAGCACTTGACAATGTCTCTCGTGTTCACATAGCTATGGGTGGCATAGAAGAGTGAGTCCATGCGCTTCATCGGCTCATACAAGTGATACATCTGCTAAAAGTTCTTTGCCCTAAAGGTGGCAAGCTCTCTCCTGTTGGCACTGCTCAATGTCATAGTCTACTCATACGTATGTGAGACAATCCAGTTCATGATGTCCGCACATGGGAAGGCGGGGTACCTACATGCAACCTTGTATAAACTTGACCGTTGGATGCTAAGATAAACTTGTCAGTCCTCTAAATCTGCCTTGAAGTCCTCCACAAAAGTGTCTTTGATCTGCTGCCATGTCAGTGTTGTTCCCTTCTCAATGAACAACTTAGTGTCTACATATACTGGTAGATCAACTGATATCTGCTCAATTGCTTCCCCAGTACTGCTCTTGGTGGTTTCCTTTAATGCAACTCTCTTGGATTCCATGTTAGTTGTAACTGTTAAAGAGATGCTCAACAACTATTGTACCTTTGGGACAGAGAGGACACCCATGGCAAGCAAATGTTAGCTAAAAGAAAAACAACTTCAAGACAAGATCAAGCAGCAAGCCGACTCATGATGGGAAGGGTGCAGTTTTGACTGACAGAGGTGACTAGATGACTGTGGGACATGCGCATTGCACAATTCCAATAGTCAGTGTGGGAGCTTGATGACTGGAACTATACAATGTGTAGCTCAGTCTGGGCTAAGGCCTAGGAGAGACTGCGAATTGTGCAGTCTCAGTGGCCAAGATGGGAGACTGGCTCCTAGAACTACGCAGTGCACACTTGGAGCCAACCCAGGCTAGGCTCTGCGCAATTCCAGAAGTCAAGTCAGAGGTTTGAGTCTCGAGATTGTGCAAACCTAACCGTGCACAGTGAGATCCAAGCAAAGGGACCCAAATCTGCCTAAGGGGTGTGTGAAAAACAAGCAGATATGAAATATGGTGTGATGTTGAGTGCATATTTGAATCAGTTTTGATGCATGCATGTGAAACAAGTGCAACAATTGATTAAACTAAAGGAAAACGAAGCATGTGAAGGGAGTCATCGCAACGACGATTGTTAGTGAAAAAATGGAAAAACTCATGCGACACTTAGGAAAGGCAAGCTATAACTTTAAATAATGCTTCTAAAAGCTAAGACAGGTTAAAACGCTAGTAGTCGTGCAAAGAAACAAGTGAAACAACACCCTCACAAGCTAAACAACAAAAAGCAACAGAAAAAGAGGCAAAAGATGAGAAAAGCAAAACTCACCCTGAAAATCGACGACGATCACAGCAAAGGCTCCTTCATCTCCTTGGTAATGCTAGAGCTCCAAGATCAAGTGTGCAAATGAGCTCTAACAACGTCGATCATGTAGTGCCTCGCTCTAGTTGACCGACAGTGATATGACAGTAACATTTATTTAGCCCTAGGGTCCACACATTATTCCTTGAGGACCTCAGGTTGAGGATTCGGGCACATGACTCTATTATTAGTGCATAAGATGTTAGTGGTTGTGATGTTTATGTATGTTGTCCATTGACATTATGATGAAGATAACACTAATGGTTATGTATGTTATCTATTGGTATTATGATGATTGTAGCATAAATGTTTGTGTTTGGTCTCTATTGAATTTATGATGATGATAGCAGTAAAGGATATGTATGCCCTCTATTTATATCACGATGTTGATAGATTTGATGGATATGTATGTTTCCATTGATGTTATGATGATGATAGTCATGATGGATGTGTCCCCTATGTTACCTACTTGCATTAGTTCTGGTTCACAATGAACAATGATGTGAATGACTAGGTGATGTTGATGATGCTATTATGACAATGACTAACACTACGAAACCTTGTTACTGATGATTATTGAGTATGGCAGGAAACCACCAGAGGCACTTGCATATGACAAGTTGATGACACCTGGTTTGATGAAAATTTATATTATTTTATCTCTGAAATTCCAAGTCAATTTTGAAACCTGCTATATATGTTTATCTATATTCTAATGATATGATAGTGGTTGCAGGCACAAATTAGTTGCTTGGCCGAACGACTCACATATGGGTGATGGGGTTGTACAATTGGACGAAACTACATGGGAGGGGTGGGACCATGTCCCTGATCTCACCCACTAGTTCTCCCGCCATGACTTGGGCTGGAAAGGTTGAAACACCTTCGCCTTGAAAATCATGATGTCATGAGGGCAAGTCCCAAAGTTGGGTCGCTCATGAGGATTTTACTGGGGGGCACGCATCAAGGCAGATTCCTTGATTCCCGACAGTGTTAGTCTCATTATAGCAGGCAACATAAGAGATGATAGTGGTCTATGTCGTTGTACCTATATCTTCCCTTCATAGCCATTGAATGCTTGAAGGGCAAGTGGCGTGGCACCCTTGGAACTTCAAAGGAATTTCTTGAAGGGCACGACCAACTTGGCACCCTTGGTATCACAAATAAATTGTTAGGCATGGTGCCCTTGGAACTTCAAAGGAAGTTCTTGAAGGGCACGACCAAACTTGGCACCCTTGGAATCATTAAAAATAAATAAATTAGTAAATATAATCAAGATATGAAAACCAGGAAAATTCACGTCAAGGGTAAATGATGTTAGAAACCGAGGTAGTTAAATCAAGAGTAAAACTTGGGTTAAGAGGTTCATAGGAAGAAATAAAATATTTTACCGTAGAAACTCTAATTTTCCCATGTTGGAAAATATTAAATAGATAATGTAGTTTAATTAGGTAAAAAGGGGAAAGAGGGATATAAATGTAAGGATAAATATTAATCCTAAAATACTTAAACCTAATCAAGAGAAGAGGATGGTGAATTAAAATAAGATTAGTACATTAAATTTTAGAGAAATTTAGAGAACCTCCATGTGGCAACAACCAACATAAGAATATCCATCTAAGAGATAACTTGAGTTAAATTAGGGAGTAGATAGGGGATCAAATCTTGACTTATTAATTGACTTTAGTAATGAACACAAATTAAGGAGTAAAAAGGGGGATCAAGAGACAACTAGGAGAAGAAATAGGAATCTTGTTGAGGTGAGGAAAAATATTAGTTTTAAATTAAAATTTAAGTAAATAATTTTGGAGACCCTTTGAGAGAGTGACACATAGGTGGGTGAATAATAAAACTATTGAATTATCAAAAATAGTTGATTATGCATAAAATGCCAAGTGTCACCTATGAGAACTCCTATAAAAGAAGGGGCAGGCCATGGGAGAAGGGACTTTTTATTTACCCTACTATTGGATGGATGAGACTATGTCAAAGTAGTGATGACGAGTTATAGTGAGTGTGGTGTGGTAGAGAACTTAAAGAGGGGACTCTTGAGCCAAGGAGTGCTCTCCTCTACCAGCTAATACATTATGTCGTTGTACAACCCCATTGCAGCTCATGGATCCACGGGGAAGGAGAGTACCCAAGGAGTAGGCTAGGAGGTCAACCAGTGGGTCATTGTATTCGGTTTAAGCACGTCGGCATTCACACTTGGGGCGACCGACAACAAAGGAGGGAAATCAGTAGCAAATCAATTTGAATCTCATCTCCTAGTGAACGGTACCTTTGTTGTTATAATATTCTTTTGTATGACTTCATTATAGTTTTAGTTAATCACATGTAAATTAGATGATATGTTCAATGAAGTGAAATTCAGGAAAATATTATATAATGCTTAATAATCTCTTGAGTTCCCAATGTTATTTTTATGTTTGTATTTTAATATTTAATTTGAAAAAAAAAATCGGTTCTTACACTCGGTATCGGAGCAAGTTGAACCCTTGAGACCTATGGGCCCATGCATGCATGACGTACAAAATCAATATGCTAATGGGGGACCAGTTCATCTGGGTAAGATTCCTTATATTATTTTTACTTTCAATCCCTCTGAAAGGACTCAGATGCCCTCTATTTCCCGGGAGTTACAATGCTAATGTACCTAGTAGCAGACCATCCCACACTAATAGCATCCTAATTACATAACCTAAATAGCTTGATTTTTGTTCGTTATTCTGGGTGGGCAATATTTTTCGACTCAGAATTTTAGGGCACGGAGAATGATGTTTGGGTTTTATTTGTCTTGAAGTTATCATTGCCTAGTAAACAATCCAATATGACCAAGATCATAAACCTAACTATAACTTTAATTGCTACTATATTACATGAAACTGGAAATGAGATGAGAGATGGGGCAAACCAAAATATCAGGGTCACCAGTTTCGCTGAGAAGAAAGGTTTTGAAGTTTTTGCTCAGAGGTATGGAGTTTCAGGTTCTACGAGGACCCAAGACATGAGACATATGCAAGGATGATTTGGTATTTTCATTTAGAATAGCAAGGTGCACTCTACATTGTAGGTGGAACATACACATTTAAGGATTATTCAATTTTTGAACCATGAGAAGCAAGGTGCACTCAACAGTGCAAGTGGAAGAGATGACCTCCTAAACACGAAGGTTTATGCCAGGTTTTTTTTAGATTCTTCATTTCACTTATTAGATCCAAGATTAGGTATCTATGACAATGCAAAAAAGTATAGTTACTCTCCTCGAATCTGAGAGTTTTTTTGGCCCACAGTTAAAGTTAGAGAAATTTATTAAAAATGAATCATATAATATCCAATATTCTTATTCTAAAAGAACACATACAAATGGCTTTTTTTGCTTAATACTGCATAGAGGCAATGGAGATAATATTGGCACCATATTGTGCTCATTCAAAGAACTTCGAAAAACATAAAACCAAATCATTGTGCATCAGTTTGTCGGTGATTATTGATCCTCGTAGTTAACATCCCCATTATTTAATCACCATTTTTCTCCCCTGATGATGAATCATGAATCACACTTGCCTACCTATGTGATGGATCTGTAAGAAATTTCTTCTCTGAAATAATTCTCAACTACTAAAATTCTCAGAGCTTTAATAAGCAATTGAAGCCTGACCCATTGCGTGGTTCAACTAAATGAGAAACGCATACGCCTTGGCAAAGAGGAAGACAGTTAACGTTGTGGGCCTTAACAGTCCTGAAACAAGAATTGTATTTTCGTTGATTGAAAATGGGATAGCCCTCTCTAGAATGGCCATTTTTGTTGTGATCTGGTTTCTAGGCAGTTTCCCCCAGAAATGAAGCAAGGTTGCCATGTTTCTAGCAACCATGATTATTGAAACTTTCATTATTTTTAAAAGCGTTTATTTGTTTAAAATGGAGGAATATTCCATATAATGCCTAAAATTTGTGGTACTTTGGGTTGGCGTTTGATGAGTCACGTATGCCATGGACAGTCTTGGTTGTTTTGCCACTATAGCGAGGGCATCCTTTGTATTGCCAACCTAAATTAGCTGACCACTCAAATAATCAAGAAAACTAGCAAACCCGTGATTGATTCACTTATTTCACCCTGTGAATAAAAAGTATATCGTAGCCATCCAAACTAGAAAACCAAATTCATAAAGAGCCACCACATGATATAACTGGAAACACCCATTTTAAAAACTGAGGATTTTAAAATACAATAAAAAGGAAGTTTTCCAAACTTGTGAAAAACAAATCCTCAGATTCCACCACTCAATCGATCCATATTGTTGCTCTCCAAAATTTTATAGAAATGTTGTTCAAATCAAGATTTCCATTGCATACTCACGAAGAAGGTTTAATATTTGAATCTAATATGCATTTCCAATGTTTAGACAATAAAGTTTACTCATCATAACTCATCCCTTCAACCTCACCCTTCGCTAGAAAAGAGAAGTGATTCCAATGCTTTATTTTATTTTACACATAAAAGCGTTCAATTCTAGCTTTATCTTTATATCGTTTTAATGTTCAAAAGCACAAACACGTTTACACTTCCACTTCCACTTGATTCCGTTTGGTAGCCCGTGACATATTTTCTTTGCCATCCATGATAAAGGGTTTTAGGGTAAATTTGTTTTCAACTACAAAAAGATTACGAAGACTTGTATACATGATCTGTAAGATCAACTTAAAAATATAGAGATATACAAAAAAGTTGGACTAAAATTATAAATATAACGAAAAATACAAAAGACTCATGAATACGAAATACCAAAAGACTTTAAAAAACCTGAATGGGAACTAGCAAACACATTGAAGTCATAAATACGCAATAGATTACTATTTAGACTCGAAGGTAAAACACATTTCTTACACATTTCTTAATATAACTAATTGGTGTGGTTTGGTTGGGTTGAGTTGAGTTGGCATTAATCAGTAAAAAAATTAACTTGCTTCTGTGCGTATTGATAATGGAGTATTTTTCGCCTTTGATGAGAGAAATTAATTATGGAAAAGAAATATTGATTTATTTCTCCTTGAAGATTTCATATTTCATATAGATTGAACTTTGAAGTTATAAATAACATTTTATCTTTATAAAAACATTGGCACTCTATAGAAATAAGCACATGAATGTAGATGATTTACAAGAAAGTTTCCTAAAATGTCTAATATGAAGACGGAATGAAACAAATTTCTGAACTGGTTTGAAAAGAAACTATGATATACAGATGAAGAGAGTGAAATAAATTTCAGAAAACTACAGGATTAAGATAACTTGCCATAGTCAGTTTATTTCATGTTATGATATGTTTTTTTATATATATATAATGCTATTATCTATTTTGATTTCTTGGAATAGCAAGTAAATTTCATCCTATGACATGTTTGTTGCTACTTATATAAAGCTATTATCTATTTCTTGGAATAACATATTTTTGAATAAGTTTTGCAATTGGTAGTTGTAGTAAGGGTTTCATTGGCTTTGCTTACCTTCCAAATGTCGGATTGTAATCAAAACCTCCTCTAAGTCAACTATTCACCTTGGAGTAGAGAGTGGGATTGAAGTGTAGCAACTCAGAGTGGGAATGGAGTTTAGCTATGATAATGCTACCAACCACCTCAACCATTTACATGACATAATGTAATCTAAGCATACTATTTGAGTAGATTAATGGTATTCTTTTGATTAAATCTTATAAGAATGTTTGAAATTGATAGGCGAATTATATAATCAAGAACTTATAAATGCATAAATTTTTCCTTTGGAAGTATATAAACATAACAGTAAATTATAAAACCACCCAAGTTGGTTATGATTTTATCTAATTTTTATTTATTTATTTTTATCTTATAAGGAAAAATCGTGTTAAATTGTGGTAGGATTCATTGGTAAACCATGGTTAGAAGAGGTACAAGAAGAAGTGGGGCAACTAACGGGAACAACATGGCACCACCACAACAATCGACTCCTACCACATGTGACACAGGTAAGTTCCCTTTGCAGACAGAGGCAACCCCTCTAGCCCTAGAGTGGGTCTAGTCACTACATAGACAATACCAAAGCAAATTTCCTTAGAAAGTTGGTGTTATGAAGACCTACCTTCAATCCAACATTCGATGAAGTCCTCGTCGTGTTGCTCCATCTCTTTGTTCTTCTAGTCACTCATACCTGAAAACAACATGTAGAGAAACACCACAAACGCAATAGAAAATGGCCAAACAATCTACTTGAAGAGTCATGGAACCTCAAGCTATCGACATACAATTTAACGCACGATATAGGAAACAAGCTATTGATTTGTATTAATATAAATCAAAGTAAAACTTACAACCGAGCCTTGATGTCGTAAGCCTCCTTGAAGGGTCCTATCGGTAGGTCTCCATAAGCATTTACTTGTGAACTGTCTTCCAAGGGAACATATGACTCTCTCTTCTGTCCAAAAGGGTTGATGCTAGAAAGCTCTCAAGCCAACTCTACTCAAACATCTCTCAAATCAAGATACAAATGAGGCTACTTCCACACTCCAATAACACTCTCTACCTCTACTCCTCTCTTAGCAACTTGAAACTATCAAATTACATCTAACTATCATCTAGTTACATCCAAGTTCGTTGATCTTATTCATGGAGGAGATATTTATAGGAGGGAGAGGTCCCATAAGAGAAGGAAGGAAGCGCTTATCTCTTAGGGAGGTTGCACAAAAGGTGGAACAACTATCCTAGAGGAGAAAGGTGAGCTCAACTGACCCAACAACCAACCCTAGGACCGCCCATGAAGCATTTTCATCTCGAAGTTTCGACAAGTTGTTGAAAAACTTGCCAAATCTGGCTCGTTGCGGGTGCAACATAGGGACAGAGTGAAGACTTCGCTTGGGCTAGTGTTAACTTGACCATCTTCACGAGGGGGATAACTTCTGACTCACGACAACCCAGAAACTTAGGTAAAAAGGGTCTTCTTCAGGGATAATGAAATGAGACACTTTTCCTGAGATTGCAAGGAAGGTAATGACACATAATTGGCAACATGAAACATAATACAAATGAGGCTACTTCCACACTCCAATAACACTCTCTACCTCTACTCCTCTCTTAGCAACTTGAAACTATCAAATTACATCTAGCTATCATCCAGTTACATCCAAGCTCGCTGATCTTATTCATGGAGGAGATATTTATAGGAGGGAGAGGTCCCATAAGAGAAGGAAGGAAGAGCTTATCTCTTAGGGAGGTTGCACAAAAGGTGGAACAACTATCCCATAGGAGAAAGGCGAGCTCAACTGACCCAACAACCAGCCCTAGGACCGCCCATGAAGCAATTTCATCTCGAAGTTTTGATGAGTTGTTGAAAAACTTGCCAAATCTGGCTCGTCACGGGTGCACCATAGGGACAGAGTGAAGACTTCGCTAGGGCTAGTGTTAACTTGACCATCTTAACTTTTGACTCGCGATGACCCAGAAGCTTAGGTAAAAAAGGTTTTCTTCAGGGATAATGAAATGAGACACTTTTCCTAATATTGCAAGGAAGGTAATGACACATAACTGGCAACATGACACACACAGATGTCAATAACATGGACCGGAAATATCCGGGATCAGGGAATGCAGAGTCAGTGACAAATTACTGCGTAACAGATTCCCCCTAAAGCATGAAAGCCGAGAGAGTGGGAGGGATGAAATGCTTTACGAATCCATAACCAAAACAGAACGTCCTCGCAGAGAACCTACAGACGCAAGTACAACTGATATCTTTGATACATGAGTCAATAGTGAAAGGAAATACATGTGCATAAGGCATGGGCGCAGCCATCCAGAAGATAAACATAAATGGTCTGTGGTATGGATGCATCCATCCAATCAGAAAGACCACAAAAAATACTCAGGTATGGTCACAGCCATCCAATCAAAAGAGTCATGAATAAATCAATCCACGCAACCTGGACTTTTGTAATCTGAGTCCAAGGTCTTGAATCCAAACCTGTCCATTGTACAATTTCTAATATGCGAATAGATGTGTTGAAGTCGAGCACACTAGAAAATCACTTGATTACTGGCCAATGATGTGAACTATTAACTAACACGAGAGAAACCACCAATAATGTCAATGGTTCTCAAGGTACTACTAGTACAATCCACAAAGTGTGAAGAATGATCTGGAGTTGAACACTTTTGAAATCACTCGATCGAAGGCCAATGATGCAAGCCTGTCTTCAAATGCAAAGAACATGCCATTGAGGCATGCAAGCTCCAAGGTACCAGAAAGGAGTCTCTAGGTCAATTTCCCGGATAATGAGTTGAAGTCGACAGGAAGCGACCAGTCGAAGAAGGGCCATAATGTTTCCCACATCATTGATACGAGACAAAGGAACAAGATGATTGTGAATGAGATAAAGAATTTGAGGAAGGTGTGTAAGGCTGCAAACTACAGAAGGATTAAACTCTTGAACATATCGGCGACACGACTCCGGAAGTTGGCAGCATTTTGGTACCAAAGGTCATGACAATGTAGCAGGGATCAGATGGAATGAGGCAAAATGAATAACCCAAAACCTGGAAGGCCAATGATAGAATGAGGATATCCCAACCTGACACGAAGCTGAAAGAGTGTCGATATCCAAGAGCGAAAAGTTGTCGTAATAACTAATACAATCAACAAAATGTTTCCAAATTTTCCCCCACCATTTCTGGCGAGTACCCCAATTATTTTTGAAACACAAGCTTGAAGGGGATAGCATATGCTTGTAATGTAAGTTCATCCTTTGGACGAATCCGACCTAGTGATTTTTAACGAGCCCTAGGAAGGAGAAGCTCAATCTCGTCATGGTGACAAGTCCAATGTCGTCAGGTTTTAACGAGTCTGACATAAGTAAAACTCAGAGTCTTCTTCATGTTTAGAGAGTTTGGAAAAGACACGGAAAAGAAAACTCCAAAGGTTCCTTTTCGTAAATTTGTCCCTCGAACCTGAAAAGGTAGAAAATAATATCCAAGGGAACCTATTGACCATGAAAGATCATCATACACCTTTTCCCTAAATAATATATCCTACCCCGAAAAAGGGGTAAACGTATATTGGGTAGATGACGCTTCACAGCCTTTAACGAGCTCAAAGTGACAAGAGCTCGGCGATATTTTCATGTTTTGAGAGTCAGAAAAGAGCTTAAATATGACTCCAAGAGGGACTTTTTCGTGTTTTTACCGAGTCCGAAAAAAGTATAAAATATAACTTGCAAGGCAGTCACCGCAATTTGCGAAACCTGTTGTTGCACAAAAACAAGCGTAAGATCCATCTTTGATATAAAAATACGTGAAATAGAAAAAAACCCTAATTTGACCAAAAAAGCTTATAAAAGAGTCATTTGGTAAAAATCAAATTACTTTCACCATTTTACCTCAGAGTGAAAAATTTGCCCTTGTGCATTCGAAATTTCAACGATCGACTGGAGAAATATCAGCAGCCTGTCAGCGAATTCGTCTAGTCCAGGTAAGCTCTAATTGTTTTCCTGCATATTTACATCGATAATACTTCATTTTTTATGGTTTTAGTCGCCCCCAAGGAAGGATTTAGGGCCGGCATATGCACGACGGTCGTCGCGAGTCACCAGCTCGGGACCGCAATGACCCAAAATCTTCCACGGGGAGAAAACGGGGTCTTCACGACTATACACGGAAAAGTCACGAAGATCCTGATTTTTCTGAATGGTTGATTTTGGCTCAATGCACTTGTTTGAAAAACAGGCGCGCCGAGCGCCGATTCTTAATATTTCTCAAAACTAAAGCCATTTCTTTGGATTTTAAAAACAAGCAAAGTACTTATAATCCTTGATGTGTGTGTGCAGTAAGAAAAATGGTGATTGAGTGGAAAGAACAAGAGCATACTAGCGATGATGAACTAGCCATGGGAGACCAAGACTTCCTGGATGTGCTCTGGAACTGTGGTTTGCTGAAATTTTTCATGGTGCCTAGTCTGAGGGCACAACCGGACCTAATCCAATATCTGATTGGAGCGTGGGATCCAAATGAGGCTAAGTTCATCATCCAAGGGCAAGAGCTAGAGATTGAGGCAGTAAACATCTACTTCTTGACAGGTTTGTCGGGGAAAGGCCCCGCATGACTGGGACTTGTATCACTGGAGAAACTATGGACATGATGATGGGAAGATTGTGTCCAGAGGCAGAGAAGTCAGATAAGGGCGAAAAGCTCAAGATTTCTACTGTTAGAGACTTGTCTCTCCGTGTCCTCCTCTCGACCATCACTAGAGTAGTTGGCTCATAGGCCCCACATGAGGCCACCAAAACCCAAGTTCGGCTGGTAGCCGACTGTATGGATCCCACCGTCTTCAACTGGCCTGAGGTCATGGCTAATAACATGAAACGACAATTAACAAAGTGCCGGCGAGGGGACGTAAATTAGTTCGGGTATGGGTCCATCCTGGTATCATTCATCCTTGAGCGCCTTCCTATATTTCAAAGACAAGAAGCAGTCGTAGCATGGTCGACTCCGCAGGAGCCACAGATGACTCAGTGGGCACTGTTGATGCCCAAAGGAGGCGAGGGTCAACATATGTCATGGAGACCCGAGTTTTTCCAATGGTTGGATCTCTAGCTTGTCGTGGTCGAGGATTGGGCATATGTTGGGCTAGATTTCAGGGGTGATCTGAAGTTAGTACTCCCCCTGGGGAACACTAGGACCACAGAGGTAGAAAATTTTGATTTTTAGAGATTTTGTAATTTTTATCATTTTTATATATGTTCTAATCACTATGTTTCAATCTTGCAGATGTTGGACTGGAAAGGCTTGTAGGTTTGTCTCTGATTGCTCGGAGAGTTGAGCAGGAGTTTGAGATTCCTCCTCCTGGTGGAGATGTAGAGGATGAGATCGCTTGAGACCTGGAGGGATTGACGGAAGGGATTCCTGACTACGCGAGATTCGAGGATGTCCCTCGACAGTACCAATGACATGTTAGGGGTGTCGGTCAAGATTCATCAACTTCTCAGACGTGTGGTCCGAGAATTCGTGTGCTATAGAGAGCACCATGCATATTAGACTCCTAGGTTTAATTTCTACCATTTTTTAAAGACATGTTGTCTTGTCATGTAACCAAACACATATTTTTTGAGCACTACGATGTGCAACATTGATATACATATTTATACACCTATGTTTTTTTCTATATTGACTTATTATGTCTTTAATGATTTAATTTCATAAATGTCGCAAATGTCCATCTAATACATGATTTTCCAATGCATCAGTTAATGTATTTTGTCTTCTAGGAATGTGTCGATATGTAATATAATCAAAATTCCTTTCCAGTAAACACAACCTTAAATACAACCTTAAAATTTGAGCACTTCTGACGGAATAGTGCCCATTGAGTTGAAGAACAACAAGCTGGGAGTCTAGATTCGCAATCAATATCCGAATATTGAGGACAACAGCCTCAGCCAGTAATTCAATGACGGCACTATATCCAGCCACATTGTTTGTGGTACATCCTAGACAAACACCTTGAAGATCCACCAACTCACCGTGAGGATCATAGATAACCCATGCCATGGACGAAAGATTCTGGGTACTGCGACAGGCACCATCAGTGAAACCGACATAAGGTGCGACAAACATCTGCATAAGAAGCAAAAGGACACAATAAGAAGCAAACTCTTACACACCAAGCCAAACACGTACAAAATGAAAAACACACTTATGTACACAGTAATGCACGAAAGACTCATGCATAATATTTCTTAAAATAAAACCCATTCTGGGGCTTATCTAAATGGTTTCCTTCGTAACCAATTAGCTCATAAGCCCCTTTTTGCAACACACGTTTGACAATATAGGGTCCATGCCACATGGGTTCGAATTTGCCTACCCCCAGCTTGTCATTAGCTTGATCATACAGCAAGACTAAATCTCCCTCCGTGAAGGAACGTGGGTTAACTATCTGATGGAAGTGATTTTTGAATCTCTTCTTTTGTGCTTCAATGACTAAAGAAGAAAATCGACGAGTCTCATCAACCCGTTCTAGATAAAGAAGGCATTCTTCCACCAGAGTAGTATTCAGGAGCAATTTGAAAGCTAATTTGAGAGAAGGGATTTCGCATTCAATTGGAAGGGTAGCTTCTAGACCATAAACAAGTTAAAATGGTGTGAATCCGGTTGCATCCTTAACCGAGGTACGGTAGGCCCATAGGGCAGAAAACAATATCAAATGCTAGTTGGACTTGTGCATTCCATTGGTACGCTGAATCATGGTAACCAACACTTTGTTTACTGCTTCGACTTGGCCATTGGCCTGAGGGTAATAAGGCGTCGAACTATTGTGACACAAGCCTAACTGGGTTGTCAACTCAGTCATAATGTAACCACGGAAATGGGAACCATGATTAGTGACTATAGCCTGAGGGACTCCGAACCGGGTAATCACATGATTGAATAGGAATTGCGCAGTTGCCTTACTTTCGTTAGACAATGTAGGCATTGCTTCGGTCCATTTCATAAAATAATCGATGGCAACGATGATATACCCATGTCCCCCGGCCGAACGAGGGTTACAAGTCATAAAATCAATGCCCCTTTTAGCAAAAGGGCCAATGGTAATGACAGGATGCAAGAAGGAAGGTGGCGCACGCATCTTCCGCTGGTAAATTTGACACGCGTGACAGGAACGGACAGCTAGAATGCAATCCTTGAAAATGGAGGGCCAAAAGTAACCATCACGAAGAATCTTTTGGGCAGTAGCATAGCTAGACATATGACTACTATAGGCGCAAGAGTGGCAGTTATTTAAGACCTTTTCAGCTTCCTCGAAAGTCAGACAACAACAGAGAATTGAATCAACACCTAGACAATATAAAGTGTCTCCAACAATACGATAGGGCTGAGAATGGTGGCGAATGCATCATCGAGCATCCTTAGAAAAATCAGGGTGGAATGAAGACGCCTGGAGGTAAACAATAATGTCACCCTACCATGGATCGAGGGTACTGATCAAGAAAAGCATGTCATCCGGAATGCGGTCCTCTATCCGAGAGGGAGGGGAAGCAGATGGTAATGAGAAAGTCAACTCAGCGAAGACTAGTGACTTCTTAGACTTGGCAGTGGTAAACTCCAAATCAATCTCCTAAAGGATAACAATCCATTTTGAGTATTTGTCCCCTAGCAATTGATGTGACAGAATGTATGTCATTGGGTTGCAGTCTGAAATCATGGTTGTAGTGCGCAACAAAATATAATGACAAAAGCGTTGGACAGCTTGAATAGCTGCCAAGGCGAGCTTCTTGACATAAGCATAGCAAGTCTCGGTGTCAATAAGGTTGTGGCTAAGATAATAGATGATGTGCTCGGAACCATTGTCATTATCTTGAACCAAAACCATACCAATAGTACTATCAGCGGCAGCGAGATAAAGCAAATAATCACGATGATAGTTGGGTGGATGCAATAAGGGAGCAGAAACATGAAGTGTCTTGAGTTTCTCGAATGACCTTTGGGCAATGTCATCCCAAATAAATGGAGTGTCACGCTTAAGGAGACGTGTGTAACCTTTAGCAATCTCGACATAGTTAGGGATAAAACAACGTAGGATATTGGCCTTCCCCTACAAACTCTGCAACTGATGCAAAGAAGCAGGAGGTGGGAGATTCAGAGTAGCTTCGACCTTGAGGGGATCGAGATGAATACCCTCTTTATAAATGAGAAACCCAAGAAGTCTTCCAGATTTGATACAGAAGACACACTTATGAGGATTGAGACGAATACACTAATATCTCTAGCAAAGAAAAATTTGGCGAAGGTGGTTCAGATGGCCTGTGCGTTTAGCTGAATGAGTTGGAATATCATCCAGAGAACGCTGAACAATGTGTCGGATGTCATGAAAAGCATAGGACATTTCTCGCTGGAAAGTTGCATCGGCATTCTTCAGGCCGAAAGAGAGAATTTTGTAAGCAAAAGTACCCCACGGATAGATGAAGGCAGTTTTGTGTTGATCGGCAGGCGAAATATTGATCTGGTTGTAACCAGAAAAGCCATCCATAAAAGAGAATATCTCACTCCCAGCGCAGTCGTCGATAAGCTGGTCAATAAAGGGAGTAGGATAGTTATCTTTCGGACATGCGTGATTGATGTCATGATAATCAACACAAACCCTAATAGTGCCATGTTTTTTGGAGGGACAATGTTAGATACACAGTCTGTCAGTAGGATAGGGTAAATAAACCCTGCCTTGAGAAGTTTTCAACCTCTCCTTTAATGGCAGCGGCCTTTCTCGAGTGCACGGGAATTAAACATTGATGAATGGGCTTTGCACCAAGATACGTAGGTATCTCATGTACCACAATTCTTGGATCAATACCAGGCATTTCTTCATATGACCAGGAAAACATGTCACGAAACTCTCGGAAAAGGTTGGTGTAAAGTTGGATCCCCTCAGGAGAACAAGTAACTCCAATGTGAATATTTTCAACAATCCCTGGTTTAACAAAGATGTCGATGGGCATGGTTTGTGTAATATTCCCCATATTCGATTCAGAAAAAACCCCATGAGTCAAGATGGGTGTCTGAAGCAGCTGAGAAGGAACATCGGAAGCAAACTTACCTAGACAGGCAGTCCTGGCCCCATGGCTTGGGAGAAACGAGGAACGATGATGATTATCGAGCCAAGGATGATCTTCAAAAGACACAGTCTCAAGAATCGCATCATCAGAAGGAAATGTCTCTTGTAACGGATCTAGAGAAGCAATATCTCCAAGCCAAGGGGATTGCACATACGTGTCGAGAGATCTACTTGAAGGAGTAGAATCAGAAGATGAAACCGAATCCAAAACAATTTCAACATAGTTGAGCTCTGTAGGGCTCAACAGCATAACCTCATCCCATGAATCCACCTGATCAGGGGGGGGGATCACCTAGGGATCAGGATTGATAGAAATCATATTAACAGAGGTGACATTAGGAGGTGGGAGTGAAAAAAAACCCATAAGGGCAGGATCTTTAAAGAGTCCAGCACCCACACTCTCACAGGGAATACTGGTATGCTCCATAAAAGGAACATTGCCATCCAAGGAAGAGGAAGTGAAGAAGGACAGCTAATCGACCGTGACAATATTTCCTTGATGAGGAAAATGGAGTACACGAAGCCATGGCTCACATAGCGTACGTCCAACTTCGACCCAACAAAAGGTTGTAAGTCAGATTAGTGTCAACAACTTTGACTTCGATGTCGACTATCTTCCCTTCCAGGGTGATAGGCAAGCGTGGGAGGATACCAAATGGATGAGAATCTCTTCCATCAAAGGCTTCCAGGGTATTAGGATATTGACTCAAAGACGGGGAACTGATGGCTTTCCAACAAGCAACAGACATGATGCAAGTTGAGGTGCCTTCATCAATAACAGTACGATGAATATTCTTCGAGTTAATGATGACTTGAATGAGAAAAGCGATTTGATGAGGCAATCGCGACACATGGCTTTCAATATCGAATGTAATTAACTCCGAATCAGTTGGATCAATGCCACCAATGGTGGATAGCAGAGACTTTCATTGGGGGGTAAAAATCTGGAGAACTTCCAAGGTGGACATAGCCGAAGGAGCTTGGGCTAAGTCTTCGACAATACTATAGTCTTGCGCGGCATGAGCATTGGGGTTATAGGAATATTTCCAAAGAACACCCTCAGTAAGAGGTCTAATGATAGACTCAGTGCTAGTCCATTCAATGTGAAGAGGGCCAGAACTGGACAAAGGAACGTTAGAAGGTACTTCAGGTTCCTTGCCAGTGGATGGAGCATATTTTTTCGATCGAGTACTCACATGAATAGGGATAGTCCCAACCATAAAAACCTGGAAGCGAAAGGTGGAAGAGGACTAAGGTTCATCAACCACCATTTGAGTTTGTTAGGAGGGACAAGGCTCTTTAAGTACAACAGGAGTTCCCAAAGTCCCCTTAAGCAGACGACTAACCTCAAACCATCTAGGACAGTCTTTAGTGTAGTGATCCTCGTCACAGATAAGACAAGGATACTTAGGTTTTCATTTAGAACCATCATCGGCAAGAGTCTTAGGAAGATCTTGCTTCGGTGCATCAGCCTTATGTTTACCTTTCCCCTTCTTCTTACCTTTCGAAGTTTTCTCTGTCGCAGTGGATTAAATGACATTGACTTCTGAGGTTTTCCCAGTATTAAATGCGGATTGAGAAGCATTTTCACTAGGAGCAGTAGGTTTTTGCTTCGCAGGAGTCATGGAAGACTTTCGGAAAGATTGAGCAACAGAACCAATAACACCATCGACGGAAGGTGTCGTTGGGGCTTTAGAAGTTCCAAGTTGTGAGGCATCATGTAAGACATCATAAAGCATGCCAAATCGGGAATCAACCAAATCAACATAGTGAGCATGTGCGATAGCTTGCTCTTCAGTAACACATGCCCCCATAGCATTATCTCGGGCTATCAGACCGACAAAAGAGGTAGTAAACCAGTCAGTCAGAAGCTGATCAGGGATCCAGAAATTAATCAAATGGCGTCACCTCCTCCATTCATGAATATTATCGGAGATGTGGGTAGTCGTGTCTTGTTTCAGAGAAGTAAGGAGATGTGTTCCTATTTCATAACGAATCAGTAACTGAAAATGGGTAAGAAACACCATCGCAAGGGAATTGAAGTCTTGGAAAGTTCCATGAGTGAGTTCAATATACCATTTCGCAGCAGAACTAGTAAGAGTCCTTTGAAAAAGACGGGGGCAAATAGAATCGCCAAGCCATGAGTTAGATGAGCACCAAAGGTGACAAGTAATAACATGTGCTTGGGGATCCTCTCCAGATTTTCTGTCGAATTTAGGATAATCACCGGGAATATCGGTCGAAACTGGTGGCCAATATGGATTATGAAGGATAGGATCGTTCATCGGCATGGACACATCTAGCAATTCCAAAGTCGCAAGAAAAGGTAATTGAGGGTTAAAGGACATCATGGGCCTTTGGTAAGGGCCAACATTAGGGTTCCAACCAGAGCCTTGTTGCCCCCATGGATTTTGTCCATAAGGGTTATAGTTGGGTGGATGAATGCCATAAACTGGTTGTTGACCCGGATTTTGACTGCCAACAAACCATTGGTTACTAGCTTGACCAACAGGGGCAGCATATGGCTGCTGAAAATTCTGATAAGGATTAACTTAAGGTTGCTGATAATTATGATACGGAGCACCCTGAGGATTCCCTTAGGGTTGTTGAGGTACTTAGAGACCATATTGTGGCTGAGGTCCAAATTGTGCCTCGGGCCCAGGTTTCATTTGATAAATAGGTTGGGCTTGGAATCCAACTTGAGTTTGGGGACCAGGTTGAGCTTGGAAACTAGCTTGCGTCTGAGTGCCTGGTTGACTAAGAGTTGAATTGATTTGACTGGACTGATGTCCTTGTTGGAACTGGGGCTGACCCAACTGACCAGAATGTTGGCCATGTTGGAACTGAGGTTGACCTATCCATCTAGAAGGTTGACCTTGCCGGGTGATAGGTTGACCTTGCTGAAACTAAGGTTGTCCTACTTGACCAGAGGGTTGTCCTTGCTGGGCAACAAGTTGGCCTTGCTGAAACTGAGGCTGACCAGAAAGTTGACCTTACTGGGCAATAGGTTGGCCTGGCTGGAATTGAGGCTGACCTCGCTGACCAGAAGGTTGCCCTGAATAAACAAAAGAGGAACCTTTGGAGGTCAAAGGTTGTCCCTAAAAGGGTTGTCCTTGCAAGACTGAAGGTTGTCCTTGAAAAGTTTTCCCTTGCAAACCCGAAGGTTGCCCTTGAAAAGGTTGTCTTTGCAGGCCATGATAGGTAGTATGATTCCAGGCAACTAAAAGCAGAACGTAATTCTCAATTGGGACCCCCAGAGGAAGAGAGCCAGTGTAATAAATATAAGCTCCATGATGATCATAGTAGTGCAGAGGGTTATGTGGAATGGACAGCAGTTGAGAACCTAAAGGGTTATGAGTCGGATTTTGGAGAGCAAACAGGTACTGCTCATATGACAATCCCATTGGAATGGAATTCGAAGAGTTTGGTACATTACCCATAGGTTAACTGACTCCAGAAACCAAAGGTGAAGGACATCCACTAGTGGGTCCGAACGATATCCCAGTAACAGTAGTAATTACCAAAGATGCGGTAACTGCACTAATAGAAGGAGTTGTGGATGCCACACATATGGTGATCATTGATGGAACGGATGTAAATGATGTAACCTACGTCTGAGGTATGGAAGTCAAGGCCGAACGAGTAGTCATGAAAGGTACGGAAGACAAAATGGTAGTACAAGACCACATATAGCTCTGATGCAGAGAATTAGAACCAAGTATGTCAGCCAGACTACGATAGCGAAGTGGCAACGACACATTTGGAGCAATGTGGAAAGGAAAACCTTCTGGGGAAACTGATGTTCCCTGGTCGACACAAGGCTCTCTTGACTACTAATGGGACTTGACTCATCCATGTTGAAAGTGGCCATCGGAATCGAAGCACCAGGAGGAGTAGACGGGAGTTCCTCGTCTAAAAATTCACAAATGTTGGGAGGAGTCCAATTGATATCAAAAGGTTCCTCACTTGGAGCTCGAGAATCAAGAGGCTAAACACTCGGGACAATAGGAAGAGTACCAGTAACAAATGATACCTCATAAGAGACAGGAGAAAGGGGCTATCTGTCACCTAGTAGGGACGACGAATTCGGTGAGTCCACCAGGATGGCCTAACTCAAAAGTCTAGGAGAAAAGATATAATCAATAGGGCTGCAAAAAATCTTCCAAGATGTGATCAAGATGTAGCCAAGATTAATAGGTAAAAAGTTATCATGGACAAATAAATTTTTACACTGGAACGAAACATTGCCTTTTCATGTTTAAAGAGTCGAGAAAAAGGACAAAAGATGACTTTAGTTGCCTTCGAAGTTTAATGAGCCTGAAAGGACAAGTGCTCAAATGATCCTTTTACTTTTAAAGAGTTGAAAATGAATGAAAGTGACTGCTCTGGAATTTTAGGCAAGAGCTTTACCAGACAAATCGTAAAACTGCATATACACCTTGGTAATAAAATGAAAGAGAAATTACCAAGGACTTCCCGTACGGTAGTCAATCTTCCCGAATGTTGTGTTCGGTGTGTTACGAATCGTAAGGCGGTAGACTCAGCTTCCTATGGATAATAGGATGATAACCTAGTGGGGTCTCCCAATATGTACGTGATGGTACAGGGAGCACAAATCCGTACTAGCATCTATTGTATCACAAAAGGAGGAATCACCCAACCTTAGTGAAAACAATAGGGACTAGGTTTAACGATGCCGGAACATGTCTCTAGCCTAGACCTCTAGATATGTGAGCGTTAGGTTCCAATGCGTTTTTAAGTTCATTCAATAAATTTTAACAGTTAATCTTGAATTAAGTCTCAATCTCAAGGCCCTATCGAATGTATCTTTAACACTCCTAGAGTGCAACTAAATGAGCAAAAAGACCATTTTCGTTGGATGAACAACTAGTTAAGGAAGTGTTATCACAAAACCCAACCCTGATAGGCTGTTGATCAGGTAGACCTTGTGTAACTATTTCAAACCAACTTTTGGCTGAGGCTTAGCCTCCTCAACCTGAGAGGGCTCTCTCACTAAGTTAAAGATTTTGATAAAGATTAGATCGCTAACACTATGAAACAAGTGAAGAAATATGGATGGTTGAACATGATCAGTAAACATCCATTGGGCTTATGGAGTCAATAAATGCTTCAGTATGACAATAATATTAACTTTGCATGGAAGTAAGGGCATCTGGAGTTCAACATATCAGTAACACATCAGAAATATGTAGGAAGACACAGTCTACAAATACATGAAGGAAGTTAGAGCATAGCCAATGAGTTCTTAGTAATCATACATTCATACTACTGCAAGCAATGAAATTAAGACAACCATAGGACAATTTAAACATTGAACTCTTTCTGAATTCTGAGGACAAAGCCAAATCACTGTATTACATTAAAACACAGTTTTACACAAAAGCACAGTATGAGTGTTCTTTGAAGAATTTCCAACCTTTGATACATTGGCTTTTCTCCCATATATAGAGTTCATTATATAACTAAGATTCCTCCTTCAGCATGAGGGGAATTCGAATTCTTCCTACTATGACACCTATTGACACTTAAAACTAACTATTAAATGTAACTGACTGTTAACTGGCAATGCTAGTGACCTAATACAACTAGGAGTGTAAATCCTTATTATGATTACAACAAACTTAACTAAAAATTGAAAGCATTCTTGGATAGCTGCAACCTCATGAAGTCGAATTTTATGAAGCCTCCCACGTTGTCACCTAATTACTGATGACAAAACCTAGAAATTAGGGAACATGTTTCCCTGTTTTTAGGTTTAGGATCTTTGAAAATTAGCACGTGGGAAAGAGCCTTTATATTCTCATCCATGACATATTTTACGAAACTGAACGAGGTTTTTTAATTCCATGATGTCTAGAACAAAAACCTCTCTTGGTTTTTTAAAACACTGCTCCAGCTATCCAGAATCTGTCCTTGAAAAACACGTGTAAAGCAGGAAAAATTTGTTCTCTAAAGTTAGGGTTTCAAAGAAAGCTTAGTATATCCCAACTGATAACACTTGTGAAGAAAGTGAGATAGGTTATTGTATCTGGAGAGTTTATGAAGAGAAACCTCCCTCATAATTCAAAATACCTTTTCATGTGACCAGAAACTGATCTTGAAAAAGACTGCTAAAACCATAAGACAAAGCTTGACTTTCAGCAGTTTCGTAGCGCAAGTTTAACCATAAATTCCTCCCACCTCAGAACGAATTTGAAGAAACTGAAAGAGGTTTTTGTATTTTAGTATGTTAGGAAGTAAATCCTCTTTCATTTTTAATAATTGAGTTTTCATATGCCCAGGAAACCTTCTGGAAGTTGACTAGTAAAAGCAGAAAACAGAGTCTTTTATGCTGAAACAGGGTTTTTCAGGGGTTTCGTAGCGCGCTACGAAAACTGCTAGTTTAGTGAAAATTCTGGGTTTTGCGCTACGAAAACTTCTAGGCAGTTTTGTAGTGCATGAAAACCTTGACACAAGTTTGACACATGGAATTTATGTGTGATGTGGGACCAGTGATGGGCAAGAACGAAGTGTTGACCTATTTGACCATACCAACAAGACTCTTTTCTAGATCTTGGACACTAAGGCAACCATGGAAAGACTAGACCAAGACTAACACCAATCCTTTGGAATAGAACTAATGCTTAGAATTTAGAAATCATTTCTTAAGTGATAATAGGAAGAGTGAGAGGTTCAATGCATAACAGCTGAATGGCAATCAAGCAAACTAATCAAATAAAAAGGACACTTCTACCATTTACTCAAATTTGCAAACAATCCGAACAAGAAAGAATGAGAAACACACTTTTTTTCTTTTCAATGTCTTAATCTCAAGAATCTACTAATGTAAATATCGTCTTTCAAACCTTAATACAGGATGAATGCAATTTTTTGATTTCTTCAAATAAATGATAAGCAACTACATGTACAAATGAATCAAAGACTCAAAACTGAAGAAATAATCCTTTTTTACAAAATTGGAAAACTATCTCATTGACTGGGAAGCAAAACGACTTATGCCAAGCGAAAGAAGGAGACTGAACGAACAAGACAAGGAAGTTCGGTGACCAAAAGCCACACACCAATCAAGAGGATGACAAACAGTGAAAAAGAAGAAGCCTCAAACAACAAGAGAGATTTTACCAAGCAGAGTATAAAGATCTCAATGAATGAGTGACGCAAGAAAACCAAGTAGTGGAGAAACCCTAGGGTATTTAGGTCACATGGTTCAAGAGGGAGGATTTGAAAAGACTTGAAAACCGGAATCAAAAATCTTAACAATCAACACTTTTGACACAACAAAGAGGATGAAAACAATCTCTGAGGACAAAAAACACTGGCCGATCAACCAAACAAATCTCAAAATTTGAAACGTACAAGAATAGTCGCAAGTAAAACACTAGCAACATGCACTGACAACAAATCGTCGCACCTCCCTAACCAAGCACTTTGCGACATCGTCGTGTAAGTACATAAGTTAGATGCTCCGAGCCGATTTTAGGCCTCGGTGCGATGGTTAGACAATTTATTCGCGCCGTATAGTAAAAGGTGCAACCTAGAAGATAGCGCAGACATGACTACTTCGTGACTATTAGGAAATAAACAGCGACGACCTAGAATCAAAAGCAAAAAATGAAAGTTGGACTGAAGCAAGGCCAGATCTATCACTCAGAAGGGTGGGAAGGCTATAGAAGTAGTTTAACAGCTTCCAAAATGAATCATGCTACCCAAACAGTAAGGAAGACAATAAACCAACAAAGCCAATCAACACAAAAGACAAAAGACAAGTCCCCAGTATGGTTGCCAACTTGTGACACAGGTAAGTTCCCTCTGTGGATAGAGGCAACCCCTCTAGTCCTACAGTGGGTCTATTCACTGCACAGACAATACCAAAGAAAATTTCCTTAGAAATTTGGCGTTATGAAGACCTACCTTCAATCCAACGTTCAATGAAGTCCTCGTCGTGTTTCTCCAGCTCTTTGTTCTTCTAGTCGCTCATACCTGAAAACGACATGTAGAGAAACATTACAAACGCAATAGAAAACGACCAAACAATCTACCTGAAGAGGCAAGGAACCTCAAGCTATCGACATACAATTTAACGCACGATATAGGAAACAAGCTATTGATTTGTATTAATATAAATCAAAGTAAAACTTACAACCGAGCCTTGATGTCGTAAGCCTCCTTGAAGGGTCTTGTCGATATGTCTCCGTAAGCATTTACTTGTGAAATGTCTCCCAAGGGAACATATGACTCTCTCTTTTGTCCAAAAGGGTTGATGCTAGAAAGCTCTCAAGCCAACTCTACTCAAACATCTCTCAAATCAAAATACAAATGAGGCTACTTCCACACTCCAATAACACTCTCTACCTCTACTCCTCTCTTAGCAACTTGAAACTATCAAATTACATCTAGCTATCATCCAGTTACATCCAAGCTCGATGATCTTATTCATGGGGGAGATATTTATAGGAGGGAGGGGTCCCATAAGAGAAGGAAGGAAGAGCTTATCTCTTAGGGAGGTTGCACAAAAGGTGGAACAACTATCCCAGAGGAGAAAGGCAAGCTCAACCGACCCAACAACCAGCCCTAGACCGCCCATGAAGCAATTTCATCTCGAAGTTTCAATGAGTTGTTGAAAAACTTGCCAAATCTGGCTCATCGCGGGCGCAACATAGGGACAGAGTGAAGACTTCGCTAGGGCTAGTGTTAACTTGACCATCTTTGCGAGGGGGATAACTTTTGACTCACGACAACCCAGAAACTTAGGTAAAAAGGGTCTTCTTCAGGGATAATGAAATGAGACACTTTTCCTAAGATTGCAAGGAAGGTAATGACACATAATTGGCAACATGACACAGCACAGATGTCAATAACATGGACCGGAAGTATCTGGGATTAGGGAATGCGGAGTCGGTGACAAATTACTGTGTAACACCTCCCCACCCAATGATGGGGAAAACATCGCAACACTAGAATAGATACCAGCTGGAGAAGTGTTGAACTTAATGAGATCATTCCAACACATGTCTGAAGCATTAATCAACCGTTTGGAACGGGAGCATGGAGGACCTGTTATACAAAACAAAGTACCCCAAAACACTACAAGAAATTATGTATGTCGAGATTTGGAAAAAGTAAAATTTCGAGAGTTTTGGGGATCCACAAATGGTCAATCTGTAGAAGCATGGTTAGAAAACATGGATATGTGCTTTACCCTGAGAGATTACACCTCAAATATGAAGGCCAAGATGGGTATATTCTAGCTAAAGGGAAACACACTACTTTGGTCGAAGACATTATTAACGCAATTAGGGATGGATATATCAGAAGTAACTTGGGAACTATTTAAAGAAAAAAATTAAAGAACGTTACTTGTCCGAGGAGTTCCTTGAGAGGCAACTAAATGAATTCAATGCATTAAAGCAAGGGAGTCACTCAGTACCAGAGTATGAGGCTCATTTCATGGAATTACTCCGTTATGGCCCTCATTTAAACACAAAAAAGCTCAAGGTGAACAAATTTGTGTATGGACTAAATTTTAACATTCGAACCAAGGTTAGAATCTTAATGCCTCACACCTTGCACGAGGCAGCTTAGCGGGCAATCATTGTAGAGGAGGAGATCATGAGCAGTGGACCTAGTAAGTCAACAACGCCCACAATATCAGGAGTACCAAGTGGAAACAGTATGGATCGTAGAAATTTGCAAGGGGGTCCTATGCTCAATCATCAAAGGTGGTAAGCAAGAAATCAAAGAACACCATATAGGCATCCAGGTCAGCATCTGCACAGGGTACCTCAACAAACTCTCCAACCACAACAACATCGGTCTATGTGACAACACCAAATCACACCACCTCAACACCGATCCCAACAGTCTGACTCCTTCCAGTAGAGTTCCAGACCAACTCTCGGTTTAGTTGGTAATAGGATCCAAGCTCCTAAGAGGGCGTGTTGGACTTGAGGAGGTCCTCACTACGAGAAGGATTGTCCTCAAAAGACAGGTAATACCAACTCAATTAAGAATGCAACTACAGTGGGGGATCTGGGGAAGGCTCATCGCATCCATGCAGTGGTGAATAATGGCGAGGTCGAACACAAGTCCACTGTGTTGGAAACCTCAAGTAACATTGATGCTATGAGTTTTGTCATTTTAATAGATCCAGGAGCTACTGATTCCTTTATTTCTCTAAATGCATTATCAAAGATTACACATAAATCAATTGCACAATATGAGTTTAAACATGTAGAAATGGCACGTGGTATAAAAAGAAATGTAGGAAGGGTGGTAAAGGATTGTGAGGTGGACCTGGGTGTATGTAAGACTAAGGCATCCTTGTACTCTACAATTTTAGGAGTCTATGACTTAGTTATAGGAATGGATTGGTTGGAACAACACGATGCACTCCTAGACTGCAAAGACAAGATTCTACATTTCACAGATGATGTTGGCCAAAGAAAATAATCGAGGGGAAAGAACTGAGGGGTGTCCTTGAGGTTCATCTCCTCCATGCAACTAATGAAATATAGGTGAAAGGGATGTCAAATTTTCTCGGTGTTAGCTCTAAACGATAAGGGTGATTCTGAAAACCTTGATAAACATCCATTTCTTGTTAAATTTAAGGACGTATTTCCCGAAGAACTACCTGCGCTACCCCCAAAAAGGGAAATTTATTTCACCATCTATCTTCAACCAGACACTAAACCTATTGCAAAGGCACCCTATCATATGTCGGCTCCAGAGCTAAAGGAATTGCACATCCAAATAAAGGAACTGTTGGACTTGGGGTTAATACGACCTAGCATATCTCCATGGGGAGCCCCTGTGATTTTCGTTAAGAAGAAGGATGGGTCTTGGCGATTGTGTATTGACTACCACCAGTTGAATAAAGTGACGATAAAAAATCAATACCCTTTGCCAAGGATAGATGACTTGTTTGATCAAATGAGGGGGGAGACTGTGTTTTCAAAGATAGATCTGAGGTCGGGATATCATCAATTGAGAATCAAGGAAGAAGATATCCCGAAGACAACCTTTAAGACAAGATTTGGGCATTATGAATTTGTAGTTTTACCCTTTGGACTGACAAATGCCCTAGGCATTTTCATGAGATTTATGAACGGAATATTTAGGGATTTTTTAGACAAGTTTGTACAAGTCTTTATCGATGACATTTTGATCTACTCAAAGACCCCAAAAGAGACGAACACTTGAGGATAGTTCTACAACATCTTAGAGAAAACCAATTATATGAGAAGTTGTCAAAGTGTTCCTTTTACTAAACCAAGATTCATTATCTTGGGCACATTATCACTGGGGAGGGTATCGCAGTAGACCCAGTAAATATCGAGGCCATCATGGAATGGCCAACACCAACCAATGTTCAATGAATACGAAGTTTCATGGGCATGGCAGGGTATTATCGTAGATTTGTCGAAGGGTTTTCAAAGATAGTGTTTAGTCAATTTCGTGTGTCCTAAATTGCTACATAAGTTATCAATCCGGGAGTCATAAACTGATGAAGTGTAGTGCATTGTATGTGCTAGATAACCCTTTTCTTACCTCACTATTTTCAGTTTTTATCTTGTTTTGGGGTTATGTTCTTGTTGGTCTCCTAAAGTGTTTAATGCAAATGGAAATCCTAGTATAAAGTTTTCAGAATACTTTTAAAGATCAAATGTGGATGTAGAATTGAAGACAAGGTTTATGCTTCTTATGGTAATTTCCAAACTTAGAACTTCAAAGATCTCAAAACATGTTGTCTACAAAATCAGAACCTGAACAAAAGTGTAAATATGCAGCTACATAAATAAAGCTAAGAATGAAGTACCGAAAATGAGGTTACCATCTCTGTTGTCCATCCTAATTACAGAATTGAAATCTAATAAACTACTGAGCATGTGTTTCCCTTTTCTATGCTTTGTTTCTCCTTTCCTTTTTCTTTTGACTTAGTTGACTGTTCTTTAAGATGAATTAATCTCTCAAACATCACTTGCTCTTCTTCTGAAGAAGGCTCAAGAGTCTGGTAAATATCTTCAATATTCCTCTTCCCTTTTTGTTTTACTTGTTTTCTAATCTCAGTCAATGTCTTAGAAATCATTTCTTCTTTACTGGTTTCCTTGGTCACACTAGTAGGAGTATCTTGGATTGTTAAATTTGTTCTTTTTCTCCTACTTTTCTTTGTTGAACTTCCCTCAGGCACTTCAGGAGGGTCTTGGAAGAAATTCCTAACTAGGAATTTTTCCCATGTATCTTTCCTCTCTTTCAGTTGATTCTCAACAAGGATCTTAATAAGTCCATGATGATAAAGATGAGGCTCCACATCATCTATATTCTTTTGCACAGTAGTAGACATTTTTCTCAAACTACTCAACAAGAAATAAGGAAGGTTGATAGTTCCATTCTCCAAGAAATTCATTAATAATTTGATATGATACATGTACATGGAGCCATACCTGCCCTCGCATGTAATGAATTTCTGAATGATCAACAGCAAACTAGTCCATTTTTCCTTTAAGGCTGAAATAGGAATTCCTCATTTAAAAATTGATATGTCCATACCTGGATTACAAAGAATGACCTCCAGACCTTTTCATTGAAGTCCTTATTCTTAAACCATCGCTCTCCTTCTTGTGGAAGCTCTGTTGCTGCTGCAATGGATGACTCTATTACTGGAAATTTGATGTCCCCAATTTCGACTTCTACACCATTGAAAGATCTTGCAAACGTTTTTGTGACTTCCTTATTATGAAACTTGAATTTCTTGATAAACTGCAACCATCTTGCCTTCCTCAACGTGCTCTTTAGCTGCGGGTATCCCTCCATGAATTTAGCTCCTTCAGGTTCTGTTCTCACTATAAGACCCATTCCTCCTTCTTACTGAGAAGATACCTCTGTAGATGATAGTTTTACAGGAGCATAACGGTTATGTGAGCGGAAAATGGAAGAGGGCTGCTAAGAAAATTAGTGATTACAAAATGGGAAGAATGCGGAGCATAAAATGAGAGTGGGTTCAAGGAGCAGAAGTCTATGTAAATAAACCATGAACCAAAAATCGTAAAACCCGGTGTGAAAGTGTGGAGGCAGAGTATCACTCATGAAACTTGCGAAACAGAACAGAGTTTGAGTTCATAAAAGGCTACGGAGTGGACGTCAGTGGGTTCATAAAAAGGTTGCAGAGTGGAATGTCAGTGGAAGAGAGTCGCATTCAATCAGCTCATGTCTGCATGATTAGCCGTTTTAACAAGTGTAATGCGGATGTAAGACAAAGTACGAGTTAAACTCGAAAGTGGAGTATGAGATCGTTAGGATTGACGCAGAGGATATGGTGGAGTTAAGGCAGCCATCAAGTCAAATCATTACACATTATGGAGCTTGTGATTTACAAACTATGCAAATTTTGTGTTTGAAATGCTATTTGAAAATGGTTTTTCCCATACCTTGGAATCATACCTCTTTCGTTTTGCTAACTTTTAATTGGTTGCCTCCATAGGTGCTTTTAGGTGTTGATATCTTCAAAAGATATTCCTCTTCCATACCTGCATCTTGCTTTTATTATTATTTGGCTAATCACTTGACTGTCACTGCAGAGTAACAGAGGATTAGCTGCGGAATCAGCAATCAGTTGCGGAATCAGAATTCAGCTGCAGAAACTGACATAGTGAATAACATATGACTTGGAAAAATGAATGGAAATGAAAAATGATTGTATGAATGATATAAATATGAAGATAAACTGAAAGAAATTTTATTGATGGAATGTGGTGATGAGATGGAGCGAAATGGAATGAAACAACTATGAGTGAAATGACAGTTTTTTTTCGGAAAATATAGGGCGTCAGAAGCTTCTGATTTTCGCCCTGTATTTTCTATATAAGGCTGCAAATCAGTGATTGGTTTTCAGGCTTATATATAT
>APFE030019051.1:64944-123687 GCA_000404065.3 Pinus taeda
CCAATCTCCATGGAATAACCCAGGGGCAGTCTTAATGCCTGCGCCCTTGAGTCAAATACTGGCCCATCCTGAAAAATGGTTGCCTAAGTTTAATCCTGAAGCAGGCATGCTAGCGGAAGAACATATAAACAACTTTATGTTATCTATAAATCTTAATGGAGTTACTAATGAAGATGTTATCATCTGACTCTTTCCTTACACTTTGCAAGGAGCAGCCGGATCATGGTATTTCTCATTACCATCCAGATCTATCACTAGTTGGGATATCTTCCAAGAACAATTCTTGACAAAGTTCGGTGATGACAAGTCTACGGCAACACTGATCAATGACCTGTCTAACCTTAGGGCTGAGTCAAAAGAACCTATCAAAGATTTTAATTCACGTTTCAATAAACTTTTGAATAAAATTCCTACTGCTTCCAAGCCTAGCGAAGAAGTGCGAAGTGAATGGTACATCTCCGCTTTACCATCAAACATAGCAATCTTCATTGATAGGGCTAACAAAACAACTTTCGCTGACAATATGAAGGAAGCAATAGCGGTAGAGAAACGGATCATAGCCTTAGAAAAGAAAAATGTTGTAGATGAACGAAAATCTAAGGTTATTTTTAAGGAAGATCCCCAGAAAAAACAATCGAAAGATCTGTTCGATTTAGAAGGATTGCAGAAAGTTTTGAAAACCATGTCTAACAAAATGGTTGACATTAAGAAACAAGTAGCAGAGACTTCTTCTAAAAAGTCGTACAAGCCTTATAGAAGAAATCCTTCAACTGATTCAAAGCCTCCCAATGCTATCACAAGTGCTGAATTAGAAGAAGAAGAAGAGGAAATTGCTACTGATGAACAAGAAGTTGTAGAGGTACAAGGTATGTGGGATTTCATCCTCCCAGATGAAAAGGATCAAGAGGCGTCGCCAGCTAGTACTTGAAGAAGAAATCAACTCGATCCTCCTCAACCTACTCCTAAGCCAAAGAACACAAGCTCAAAGCCTAAAGATAAAGTCGCAGCCAAGAAAACGACATCTAAAGGGACTCAAACAAGCCCAATCCAAACAGATTCACCAACTCCATATAAAACATTGATTGTTTTGGATGAAATGGAGTATAATATCATAGAAGACATGAAGAAGACTAGGGCTAACATCACTTTTTATGAATTGAGCAAGTTAAAACATCAGCAAAAGGTAGTTTTGAAAGAATTACATGCAGTAGCAATTGCACCTCTGCCCGCCGCTGTAATCTCTCAAGCTTCCCATGAGATGGGAAGACCTCCAATTAATGTGATTAATAAAGTTGATCCAAACAATATTTCTTTAATTGGAGGAAGGTCGAGATCTCATACTCCCCCATTTCTTCTTACTTACGAAGTTTTCAACAAAAAATCGCATAATTGTATAGTGGATTCTGGAGCTTCATCTAGTATCTTACCAAAGTCAATATGTGCATAGTTGAACGTCCAACCTCAAAAATCTGTTATGCGCATAGTTCAGCTAGATCGGTCGCAAGTTCAAGTGATCGGCGAATTAAATCAGGTTACCATAAGGTTGTCATCTAATCCAAAGGTATGTCAAGTTATCGACATTTTAGTTGCAGATATTCCAGAATTTTATGGCTTAATTCTTAGCAGAGATTGGTCAGAAAAACTTCATGGATACTTTGCAACCAATTGGTTGCACATATGGCTCCCTTACAATGGTAAACCAAATCAGATAAAGGTTGAGCGAGAAAGACATCAGAAATATACAGTAACAGAACTGGAAGGAGAAAATGAACCAGTAGCATACATCAATAATATTATTGGCAACTATTATGTTGATTCTTTCTTAGGAAATTTTAATGCTCATACTTCACCTTACTTAGAACATTTTGTTTTATCTCAAGTAGAAAATTTTTCTCAAACAGATAGTTCTAAATGTATAAATTTTGTAGATAGTCCTGTAAACAAATCTTTATTTTGGAAGTTATTCTTTGACGGTTCTAAGTCTAACGAAGGGGCAGGAGCAGGATGCGTATTGATCAGTCCAAAGGGAACAAAACTATGCTAACTTGTAGACTCGAGTTCAATTGCACCAATAATACCGTAAAATACGAGGCTTTAGTCCAAGGATTATATAAAGCAATCGGATTAGACATCAAATATCTACAAGTTTTCGGAGATTCTGAAATTGTAATCAAACAGGTATGTAATACTATACATTGTTTGTCAGATCATTTAAAGCATTACCAATCTTTAGTTCAAGATCTGACTGAACATTTTATAGCGTTCAATATTTCATCAATTTCCAGACTCCAGAATGCTAGTGCTGACCTCTTAGCTAATGTAGCTTCCAAGCTCATTCCCTTAGAAGACTATAGCCCTGATAGATTTTCAATCGAATTAATCTTTAGACCCTCGATTCCTGATAACATTACCAATTGGAGAATTTTCAACGATGATCCTGATATTGTAAGCTTCCTCACCTCAGAGGGATCTTACACCAATCAGATAATTGATGAGGACCAACATGACAGACAATTGCAACAAGATAGCACTAATAATGCTATGCCAAAGCCAGTAGTCAAATTAGAAGACCTATATGATTTGAAAGATCGATTCAAGAGATCTACCAATTCAAAACTTCAAAGTTCAACCCTGAACTATGAATTAATAAATCTAGGAACTGATACCAAGCCACAGAATATCAACCTAGGCCTTGGCCTAGCTCCTGAAGAAAAATTAGCGTATGTTCGTCTCTTGAAACAATACAAAAGTGTCTTTGCTTGGAACTACGATGAACTCAAGACTTACGACACTTCCATCATCCAACATACTATCCCAATGATAAACGATGAAAAACCTATCCAGCAAAAGCTGAGAAAGATCCATCCTAATCTAGAAAACCAGATCAAATCTGAGCTCAATAAGTTATTGAAAGCCAAAATCATTTTTCCCGTTCGATATTCTAAATGGGTTTCAAACATGGTTCCTATTAGAAAGAAGAACGGAGACATTAGAATTTGCATTGACTTTCGAAATCTTAACAAAGCTTACCAAAAAGATAATTTTCCTTTGCTCCCATGGAGCAAATATTGCAGGCAGTCGCAGGATCAGAATTAATGTCCTATTTGGATGGTTTCTCTAGCTACAACCAAGTGTTGGTCCATCCTGATGATCAATTAAAGACCACGTTCAGAACCAAATGGGGTACTTATGCATATCAAAAGATGTCTTTTGGTCTGATCAATGCTGGTGCCACATTTCAAAGGGCCATGGACATCGCATTTAAGGGATTAGTAAACAAATCAATAGTAATCTACTTGGATGATATAATTGTATATTCCAAGAAGCGAGGCAATCATCTCAGAGATTTAAAACAGATCTTCCAACGTTGTCAAAGGTATGGAATTTCACTTAACCCAAAAAAAGTCATTTTTTGCATTAAGTGAAGGAAAACTTCTTAGATTCATAGTTTCAAAATCTGGAATCCATATTGATCCTGACATAATCAAGGAGATTTCCAAAATACCCCTACCTCACAACAAGAAAGCTATGCAATCTTTCCTTGGCTAGATTAACTTTGTAAAGAGATTTGTTCCAGATTTTTCAAGGATCGTATCTCCTTTACAAGCAATGATTAAAAAGAACTCAATCTTCAAATGGGGCCAAGACGAATATGAAGCATTCAATTTGATCAAACAAGCAATTGTTAACGCTCCATCTTTAGCAACTCCAAATTCTTTCGATCCTTTCATTTTAAATACATTTGCTTCTGATAGATCATATGCTACGATACTCACTCAAGCAAATCAAGACAAGGCAGAAGCCCCAATTGCTTTTTTCAGTTCAAATCTATAAGGGGCTGAGTTAAATTATTCAGACGTTGAAAAACAAGCTTATGCTGTTTTCAAAGCAATAAAATATTTCAGACCCTTTCTTCTTAAAACCCATACAAAAATCATAGTATCGTTTCCAGCGGTAAGAAATCTCTTAGTACAGAAAGATGTGGGTGAGAAAAGAGCCAATTGGGTTACTGCCTTACAAGAATACGACGTAGAAATCAAACCAACAAGTATTGTAAAAGGTCAAGGCTTTTGCAAAATGCTAGCTGGAGCATCGCTTATTTCCGAAATACCATCTGCAGAGATACAAATGTACGAGGTAAGCCTAAACAATGTTGAATCATTATACGTTGATATCATATTTTATCTAAAGAACGGATATGCTCCTTCAAACCTCGATTATACAAAGAAAAGAGCTCTAAGGTTAAAGGCTAAACAATATCAGCTCGTGAAAGATCTACTTTTTAGAATGAATTATGATTATGTTCTTCTTAGATGTCTTGAGAAATCTGAAGTTGAAAAGGTGTTGCAGGAACTCCACGATGGACCAACAGATGGACATTGTGTTGGAGATGCTACTGCACATAAAATCCTCCGCGCAGGCTATTACTGGCCCACACTATTCAAAGACGCGCATAGCTACATAAGGAAATGTCAAGTTTGTCAAACTGTTGCAGGGAGACAAAAGAAACCATCGTTGCCTTTGCAACCAGTGAACGTTGAACAGCCTTTTGATCAATGGGGATTGGATATAATAGGTGAGATCGTTCCTCACTCTTCTAAACATCATAGGTATATCCTTACAGCTACAGATTATTTTATTAAATGGGTAGAAGCAATTCCTCTCAAAACAGCTAATGCCGAACATATCATTGACTTCATAGATCAGTTCATAATCACCAGGTTTGGTTTACCTTCTGCTTTAATGTTTGATAATGCATCATATTTTTCTGGAAATGATATGATTGAATTTGCACTCAAAAGAGGTTTTAAGCTTAAATACTCTGCCCATTATTACCCACAAGGGAATGGTTAGTTGAATCTACGAATAAAACCTTAATCAGAATCATTAAGCGAACCATTGATCAAACTCACAAAAATTGGCACAAGTCTTTAATAGATGATTTATGGGCAGACCGAATAACGCAGAAAGCCTCCATTGGCACTTCTCCCTTTAATTTAGTTTATGGGAAAGAAGTGGTTCTTCCAACTCATCTAGCAATTCCCTCTTTGACCTTAGTTCAATATATTGATGAAGCACCAACTTCTTCCTTACAACTGAGGCAGCTGGAAATACTTAAGCTAGAAGAGCAACGAGAACAGGCTAAAATAACTCATGCTCATCACCAAGCATTAGTAAAAGCTTCTTTTGATTCAAACATGATATCCAGAAAGGACTTTCAGATGGGAGATCTAGTTTTAAAATGGGACAAGGCTCGTGAGGAAAAGGGCAAACATACGAAATTTCAACAAATGTGGCTTGGCCCTTTCCAAATTGCAGAAGTCATAGGTCCATCTACTTTTATGTTACAGGATTTAACAGGAAAAAGAGAGTCTTTACCTATTAACGAACAGATCCTCAAAAAATACTTTCCATAGGAGATCATTCTTCTATTTTTTCTAGATTAGTTTTTCCTTTATTTTCATAATAAAACCAATTGTAAATGGTTATGTTTGGAATTCACGAAAAAGACAAGTATTTCTTTTAGATTTTGTATTTTTCGATTGTATAAATAGAATTGTTTTAGAAAATTGGTCATTATTATTGAAAGATACGGCCAAAGGCTATAAGCCTGAAAATGATACTAGTTTCAACCCTGTAAATTTCGATAAAAAGCGACCTTTAGTGAGAAGTTATTTTATATCAGTCAAGTGAAAGGTATCAATAACAAAACGAAGATTCTCTATAGAAAAGCTCTTTCCAAAAACTCTACCATTGTCGTCCAGAGCTATTCTTAAGGACACAATGACTTCCTCCCCACATAGGGAATTACAAGCTTCAAGGAATAATCCAACGATACACTTTAACTTAAAGAATAAGAGGTCTCATCACGAGCCGACTTATCATGATCATAGATATTATAGCTTGCTGACTTTTCCAAAACTACATACCACAACAGGGCAATGACTCAAGATTGTTGCAATTAAAAGACAAGGAGTCTCATCGCGAGCCAGCTTGTTCAGCAAAGTTATAAATAAAGTGAGTGGCACTGTCATAAATTGGCTACCAAACCAAGGCATTGTTCTTTAAGGGTTAAAAGAAAATGAAAGAAATAAGTGTGGATATGGATTTCTCTTTGAAAATTGTATATTTCTCCAAGTGGGATATAGGATCATTGTTGGGTAACAGGTAACCCTATCGAGGCTATAAACGCCTGCTGGCAGCAGAGGCTCTACCTACGACGAATGAACATATTTAAAACTGATTTACAGAGAAGGATTTGTTTTTATCTTTATAAACCAAGTAGTGACTGATGTAGATACAATGACTAGCTTCAGGAAGTTAATATCCAAAGTTAAACATAGAAGAAACAAACTATCATAGACAGCTAAAAGCATGATGTACTTTATCTTTCTATAATAAAGTTCGATTTTCTGGAAAATTTTCTGTTTTGGAAGTTTAGAAAATTCAAAAGAAAGCAGAGATAACTGGTTCTTCCAAGTGAATCGCCAATTGTTGTGGCCAGCAACAACCCCCCTTCTTATTTAGTTTTATCACTAATACTAAATAAGTGGGGACCCTTATTCAAAAATTTAAAAAATCGATTAATGGTTGTATTTCCTTTTTTTTTTTTTTAACTTACTATCATAAACTTAGAAGAATACCCTTGAAAAATCTGAAAGGCTTAAGTTTTATGATAAGTTAGAATAAAATCACTCCTTAAAGAAACATCGCATCACAAAAAAGGTAATGGATGCTTCCCTACAAGCGGAATTCTAAGATTGAGAAATCGCGATGTGAAACTACGCACTAAAAACATTCATCACATCGCATGCCTCAAACATCACTTACACTTAAATACTTCAAACTGTCGATATGCGATGGCACATATCGCAAATCGCATTTCGCAGAAAACACATTAATGGATGATTGTCATACGCTATGAACTAGCGATATTGCGATTCTGTGATCTGTGATATTGCGATCTGCTATATTGCGAAGCAAATTACAAAATCGCTTTATCGCAGAGCTTCAGGGCTCGTTGTTCGAAAAGTTTTTTCCATAAACCAATGCCCGGTTATGCGCGTTAATGTTAATCAATGAGTTAGTTGGCAATCATTAATGATATGGTTTTGAACTGATCGAGGAGCCATTTCACGTAAGGTGGTATATTTTATATGTTTTCAGCATTTAAAGCTTTCCCGTCACCTTTTTCTTATCATTACTCTTGCCTCATTTGTAAACTGCAGGAGCGAAGAGCAGAGAAGTATACATATCAGTGTTCAGGATATTATGGGAAAGAAGGGTAAAGCTCCTAGTTCTGAAGACAAAGAAATGACGCCCTTATACACAGACACCGCCTGTAACAAAGATGCCGGTATTACTACTTGGGAAGGCATATACAGTCTACTTGAGGAATAAAATCCCAAAATGATGAAGGTTACAACTACTGCAGGCTCACATGGGTCTTCTGAGGCATCTATTACAGAACTAGCTTGTTCGTTCTTGCACCGGATAGCGGCAAGGCCCAAAATTATTCCATACATGGACATGGTTAAATGGGTACTAGATAATACTGATATCACAAACAGACAATTCAAGACCCAGGGTCAAGGACTCATTGCCTCGTTCACTCCACAAGATTTGAAGCTCATGTATCATCTACCAGAGCCACAAGCGACTTATAACAAACAGTTCATGGAGAAGTTCGCTAAAGAAAATAAGACTTAGCAAAATGCACCAAGGACTGGTCAAGAAGGGATGAACCGCTAAAAAAGGACAAGCACGGTATGTATAGTACTGGTTCTCTCACCTCCCCATATTGCTTTGCTGCCGCTATGCTCTATAGACTTTTTGGAAAGCGAGACATTAACAAATTTTCATCTGAATGGCTACCATTATTGGATGCCTCCACTAATGCTACTATTGTGGATTGGGTTAAGATATTGTCTGACAATTTAGCCACGGCCATTTTGAATTATCGGTCTAAAAGAACTATGTCTCATAGAATTTATCCCCCTTTCTACTTATTTACATATGTGATGGATGCAATCTGTTATATTTACAAGTTTCCTCTAATGGGTTGGAAATGGACTACTCAATATCCCTTACCCATTCATATTTATCACAAAGAATTGTGGGATTCCAAATTCACTCCGTATTTCTACAAGATTTGTCATGGAATCATGTTACCTCTGTACAAAATGTTGTATAATAAAGACGCTCCAAGATTTTTTCCCGAAGCAGAGGTCGATATGCTCCCTATCGCGAGATGGTTTGGAGAAGAACTTTTCACATATGTCAGAGTATTCGGAAGTCTCGCTTCCCCTCATATCTTACTTTTATATGTTCCTGATAAACAACTGGCACGAGAGATTGCTTATCAAACCTGCGGAGAAGGAGGTATGACTAAAGATTTGAAGGACAAGAAGAAGGCCATTTGGCCGCAATTTCCTATGGCCTGTGGGGCCTTTTCACTATTTGATGTAGGCCATGCATTCAAAGAAGTAAAAAACATAACATGTCTACGATTGTTCAAAATTCCAGGAAGACTATTCGACCCTTCTGATATTGTTAAGAATTTCACTACTGCAGTCAAAATAAAGGTGTTTTCTAAAGAAGATGATCTTTTTGATGATATGTTCCAACAGAAAAGTACACTTAAAGAAGTTCTGCATTCGGCCCAAATGTGATTTCCTCCTGCAGAATTTCAAGAGTTCAAAATATACAGAGAAAGGAGGTTGGCTAATATCCCTTTGGATAAATTACGCTTGGAACCCGTAAGGGAACCAACTCCCAGTATCAGTCTCAGTGGAAGTTTAGGCACAGACAGGTCTAAATCTAAGTCCGGGAGAAAAACGTCGGAACACTCCAAGAGGTCCGAAAGTGACCATAATAAAAGCGAAAGGTCAATAAGGGATATTGCCCAATTGAAGGAGCCCCTGAGCAACAGGTTTTGACCTCTCCACAGCGATATCCTCCCCCTCTCATCGTTCAGCCACCATCAGTCAAAACTGAGCTGGATAAAGAATGGGAGACATTCAATGATTTAATCAATATTGAGGGACAGAGCACAAAGACACCTGAGAGTAATGTACAGACAGTGAATGATATAGTCACAGGAATAATTAGCAATATCCCAGAAATGGAACATATTCCCATTTCCCCATCCTCTGAACTTATGCTCAAAATAGAGGAAATTCCTCCTCTTGATGTATTTTACAGTCCACAGCATAAGGTTGTGGTGACAAGACAAAGAAAGAAAAGGAAATTGGAAAGCGTGCTCTCTCATGATGCAGAGCAATTAGACATCCTATGGCAAGATCCTACCACCGATCCCACTGAAAATATCACTAAATTATCTCAGATCGCAAGAGCATATGCCTCTGCGACCATTGATAAAGCATCTGAGGTACATCAACTACTGAAAGAGAAAGAAGATCAAATACAGGTTTTGCAGCAACAGCTACAACAAGCCAACACTAACAGCGAAGCACAGAAATAGCTTGAAAGATTACAGTAGGACTTTCAACAAATGTAGATAGGATACCAGAACAAATTGGCCGAAAGAGAAAAACAGTTACAGGTTATGCAAGAGATGCACAAGGATGATCCTAAGATTACAGAATTCGTCATAGAATCCATTTCCTTAAATGATCAACCACTGCAGCAACAAGAAGCATTGTGCCAAAGAATATCACAGTCGAACTCTTGTTGCGAAATAAGCGATGAAATTACTAATCAAGTCGTAGACTTGCGATATGATTACGATTTAATTGATACAAGAGTTAATGAATATTTGGCTTTGCAAGAAACAGAGGAAGAGAAAAAGGCAGGCGCACCAATAATCAATGACACTCACAAAGAAATGCTCTTTAATAAGTGGGATGCACAGATCAGGAAAGCAGAACAAGCGGCAGAAGAAGCAGCCACAACAGCAAATAATGTCATTGATTGCATCAATAAAAATTTACACAGGGCAAATCTGATTTCGGAGACCACTCCAGGATATCTACCAAAAGTACAACATCTGCAAACAAGCTGGAGACAGAAGGCTCAAGAAAGGGAAGAATCCATTAAAAGGTTAACCAAGTTGAATTGGGATTCTTACTGGGCATACTTGGTAAAACCACACAATCAGTGCATGACTCTCAAATGTATCATCAATTCTACCGAAAAGTTGGCGCCAGCTCTTACCAATTCTGTTTTCGCAGGACAGCTGAAGTCGAAAGTCGACCAGCCAACTCTCCTCAAGCAAATGCTGAACGCTTGTGATTACAAGGAACAGATACACGAATAGTTAGTTGTTAGTTTTAGTTTTAGATTCAATTTTAGTTTTAATTTCGCTTTATTTTTGCCTGAAATGAGGACAATCATTTAAACCGCATCCTACATTTTTGTAATAAATTATTTTTAGATTTAGTTAGTAGTATTTAAACCCTTCTCATGCATTTAGAGAAGGGTCCTGCACTTTGTCAAAAACTTGTCCTCAGAACATGCACTTTTTCACCCTTCGAGGAGGTTTTGATGAATGAATGGAACAGGATTTATTGATATCTGCATTTAATATCTACTACTGATGTTGCACTTTTGTACTCTTAGTGGATGTTGAATTAAGAAGAGATAAATCATTATTGCTTGAAGCTCATGAGTAGAACTAGTCATAAATGGTACTTTTATCTCTTAACTATTTATGCCCATGTGTTAAAGTGATATTCATGTTCAGTTATTTATGTATGAATGCATGAATGCTTGAGTTATCATTTGGCACTTCTGTATGGTGATAGCTATTTATTTATGCTTAATATATGAATAGCTCATTATGCGATATGTTTTTCACAACTATTTCATCTAAATTTTTATACGAAATGGTTTATCTTTATTGAATTATTTTCTCATAGCAGTTGAATGATCTTTATTACCAATTGTTATTTGAAATCATTTTAGATCGCAAAACGGAAATATTACATCACGGGTTAGTTTAGAATTAGATATTTCTGTTTATTAGAATACAATTGCATGTCGTTAGATTAGATTTAGAATAAAAGCATTTTACTTGGAAACTATTAGAAAGGAAATATCAATTCTCAACACACACACACACACATATATTGGGAAACTGGTCCCATATCCCCAGTCGGACCCACTATACCAGACGGAAAAGGAGCTGCTAACCAAGGTCCGAACCGGGTGGTTATCCCCCTTGTTGTAGACCCGATTTTTGGGGCTTCAACAATATTATAAGGACTTTTTCCAAAATTTCCAAGGCTTCTTCAAATGTATTACCATAGACTGTAAAATCATCCATATATACCTCTACACAATCATGGATTAGATCAGAAAAAATTCCTAGTATTGTTGTTTGGAATGTTGCTAGTGCATTGCATAATCCAAAAGGAAGCACTCGGTAGGCAAAAGTTTCCCATAGACAAGTAAATGTGGTTTTATCATGATCTTCAGGTGCTACCTAAATTTGATTATAACCACTGAAACCATCCAGAAATGAAAAGTACTTTTTGCCTGCTAATGTATCTAATACTTGATTGATAAAGGGCAAAGAAAAGTGATCCTTTAAGGTTGCTTTATTCAATTCCATGTAATCAATGCACACCCTCCATTTACCATTCTTTTTAGGTACTATCACCAAGGGAGAAACCCATCGGATATCTGAGATTGGGTAAATGAAGTTCACATTGAGTAATTTTTGGAGCTCTTCTTTCACAACCTCCATAAGATTTGAATTCATCCTTCTCTGAGGTTGTATGATTGGTCTATTGTTGTCCTCAATATAAATATGATGGATGCAAGTCTTAGGGTCCATACCTTTTATATCAGTATACTCCCATGCAAATGCAACATAATTTTTTTGTAAGATTTTGGTTAGCTCTTCCTGTTGTAACTTTTCCAAATTTTTGTTGATATTCAATGTTTTACTGGAAAAATTTCAACTGCAGAACTGCCAAACTCTTCCATAGAGTAGAGAGACATTTGCCTTGATGACAAGTATTCAATATCAGAATTTAACTGAAATTGTGTGTGATCATATTCTGAAGATGTTTCAAAAGTTTCTAATGTATTCAAGATTTGACTGTCTTCACTAACTTTAGGGAGAGTAAAGACAGGTTGTATAGTATCTTCATCATCGACCCATTCATTGTCTCCTACTTATGTAATTGCTTTTGCTGGAGGATACAAAGTAAATTTCTTTGTTGAACTACCATCAGAAATGTACATGTCAACGGATCTACAACTAATGAAAGCATCAACTGTAGCTAGCCAAGGTCTTCCTAAAATGAGTGGGTGTCCTCCTAGATTATTCTTGGGAGTCAAAATCATGAAATCCACTGGATATTCCCAAGAATCTAAGGAGACCGGAATATCTTCCAGTACACCATCTGGCTTGATTACTGATCTATCTACAAGTTGCAGTAAGGTAGGTGTGAAAAGAAGATTGGGAAGTTTAAGCTGTTCCATAGTCTGTCTACTTATAATGTTTATAGCAGCCCCTAATTTAATCAATGTATTTGGAATTTCTATCCCATTTATGTGTGTCTTGACAATTGGACTACCTAGATCCACATATTTTTGCATGGTAATCTTTCCCATCATGATATCTGCTATTTTGCCTACCAGGTGGATTCTTTTTGTGTCTCTTGGTTTCCTAGTTGGTCTTTTGATACTCATCTCCTTTATTGTTTTTGTTATAATAGGAATCTCTCTAATGGCTTGTAGCAAGGGAATCTTGATACAAACATTCTTTAATTCATCTAGGATATCATAGTCAGGCAACAAGATTTTTTTTTCCACCCCCTTGCCAATTTGTAATCTTTCAAGAAAATGAGGTGTGGATGTAGATACAGGTTGCTCAACTATAGGAGTTGTGGGGGTTGACTCTTTTTGTTTTTCTTTTTGAATGGTTGGGTTTTGAAGGGATGCTTATTCAAAACTTTTATTGACTTTCAGAGAATCCTCCTCAAAAGCATCTTTCTCTTGAACATCTATAGAAGGTTTTTCCTTTTCTAAAATCCTACTAGATCTAAGTTGAACATCATTAAGATCTAGAGGAACAATCATGTAGGTAGGAAATTTTTGTCCTTATACTAGGTAAGCATTTCTGAGGGTTTTTGTTGTTGGGATTTGGTAATGGTTGGGATGGTAGTTGATTTGGCTTCTATTGAAATGGAAGCAAGAGTTGAGGATTTTGATTTTGTTGAGGAGGTTGTTGTTGTGGAAATGGTAATGAAAGTTGTGGGCTTTGATTTGGAAGTTGTGAATTTTGTTGTTGGTTTTGTGGGAGAGGATAGTCGTGATAAGATGGAGGATATTTATAATATTGATCAATTCTCCCATAAGGATTTTGTACCCCTTGTGCCCATGATTGAGATTGATACTGATTTTGACGTTGAGGCCAAGGTTGTTGCCAAGAATTCCAATTTGGTGGGGGCTGAAAATTCATAGGATTGTAAAATTCATAGGATTGTAAAATCCTTGATTTTGTTGCCCTTGCCAAGGTCTTCTTGAAACAAAACAAAGAGATTCTACTGAATTTGGGTCCTTTTGAAAAACAGCTTTGAGTCCTGGGATTGAAGGACAATCCTTGGTCTCATGACTTTCTGAGCAAATCATACATGTTTCTACAACTTTTGCATCTAAGAGACATTCTCTTAGAGCATGTTTTTTTCTACATTTTGGGTAAAATATGGCTAAGGCATCAACTTCTGTTTTCTGCTTGTTTTGAATTTTGAGGGTGTCTAGCTGTTCACTAAGGCTCCCTAGAATGTCAGTTTTGAACTCATCAAGCATATTGCCAATCTCCGCCCTACTTACTGTCCCAGTTGCAAATTTGTTTGCTCTAATAAGAGAAGGATCTCTAGGCCCTTTTCCAGTTTTAGGTTTTCCCCTTAAGAGATGGACACATAGTTCTGCTATGTCACTTAGTGGAAGTTGAGAGATGTCTCCCTTCCCCATAATGTTTAAAATATCAATCCATTCATCTCTAATGGCTTTCAATAAAAGGGCTTTCAAGGTATCCTCATCTAAATTGTTCATTTTTGCTCTCTTTAAGTTGTATTGAAATCTTTCAAGCAAATCCTCCAAGTTCTCATCTTCTTTTTGCATCATTTTGAATACCTCATCTTTATGATTAGTAGGCGTACAATAATCCAGATATCTATCCAAAAATGCTTGCCTCATATCATTCCAAGTCCTAATAGATTGGGTGACTAATCCCATGAACCATTTCAGAGCAGCCCCTTTCAATGTTGAAGGGAACAATTTGAGTTTTTGAGAATCTTCTAGATAGTCATAAGTTCGGCACAAGACTTCAAACTCAAATAGAAATGTTTCAGGATCCTCACTTCGCAATCCATAAAAGTTTGGGAGGACAGATGGTGAAATGTTTTTCATTGTTGTATGGGTTTCCTCATCGATTATAGGGAATCCAAATGAGTTGTCTCCTTCCCTATTTCCCCCATTATTACCTCTACCTCCTCCATTGTTACCTCTACCTCTACCTCTACCCCCTCCTCCAAATAGTGAAAATTCTCCATCTTATACTTCTTCTACCATGATAGTTTCCTCAGAATCTTCTGGTTCTTTTATTAATGGCTGATGAGAGATAATCTCTACCTCTTCTTCTTCTCTAGGTAATTCTACTTCTTTCATTGCAATAGTCTCCCCGATGGAGGTGAAGAAGGGTTCTTCTCCTAGGTCAGATTTAGTAGATAGTGTGGGAGAATCTTCTAGTTCAGTTGCTGCCCCTTGAATTCAAGGAATCCTAAGGCTGGGAGTATGAGTATGGGATGGAGGTGTATCTTGTCTATTCCTTGAAGTAGATGGAGTTGTAAAAATCAAACTTTTGTCCCTAGCTATAAACCTTCACCTAGAATCACTTTCTCTATGCATGTCATTTTTTTTTATGATTTTTTTAATTGGGCTAATAATCCTTTTTCTGATCTTCTAGATCACACTAGGTGAAAGAAGAGAGCATATTCAAGAAATTATTGAACAAATAACTTTCTTTTCTGATCCTCTAGATCACACTAGGTGCAAGAGGAGAGCATACTTCGAGAAATTATTAATTTTTCCCTTTTTCTTTTAATGTAATACATAGGCTACCTAGTTACACTTACCTGGTAATGGCGCCAAAATGTTTATTCAATTTAGTGTGTCTTAAATTGCTACATAAGTTATCAATACGGGAGTCGTTAACTAATGAAGTGTAGTGCACTGTATGTGCTAGAAAACCCTTTTCTTACCTCACTGTTTTCAGTTTTTATCTTGTTTTTGGGTTTTGTTCTTGTTGGTCTCCTAAAGTGTTTAATGCAAATGGAAATCCTAGTCTAAAGTTTTAAGAATACTTTTAAAGATCAAATTTGGATGTAGAATTGAAGATAAGGTTTATGCTTCTTATGGTAATTTCCAAACTTAGAACTTCAAAGATCTCAAAACATGTTGTCTACAAAATCAGAACCTGAACAAAAGTGTAAATATGCAACTACATAAATCAAGCTAAGAATGAAGTACTGAAAATGAAGTTACCATCTCTACTGTCCATCCTACTTATAGAATTGAAATCTAATAAATTGTTGCACTCAAAACCAAAAAGTAAAGAAGCTGGAAACTAGTCACTGATTTCACCCATAATCACAATATTTCATCAATTAACTTCTAAAATGGGGTTAAGCTAAAGACTCTGGAAATATCATCATATAGCATGAAAGAATGACATTTAAATTATCTAATTTGCACTCTAATGAAAGCAAAGTCAATTATTTCATCTATAATCACAATATTTCATCAATTAACTTCTAAAACGGGGTTAAGCTAAAGACTCCGAAAATATCATCATATAGCATGAAAGAACTGACATCTAAACTATCTACTTGGAGACTAATGAAAGCAAAATCAATTACTTCACCTATAATCACAATGGATCGCCAATTAACTTCTAAAACGGGGTTAAGCTAAAGACTCCGGAGATATCATCATATAGCATGAAGAACTGATATCTAAACTATCTTAAGCAGTAAACAAATCTCACTAAATAAAAGCATAACAACTGGAATTGAAAACTAAAGTTCAGCAGAGGAAGCAAGTCTCAAATCACCACTTGATGCAAAAACTACATTAAAAAGCTCAAGCATAACCTATTCTGAAATGCACTGATCGATGTCAGTAGAAAATATAACAAGCTACAAAATCATGTACAGGATTAGAATGATTAAAATCATAAGCAAAACATGAGAAATGTACAGCTCGAATAAGAGAAAATATACATGAAAAACTATACAAAACAAAAGAAGAACCTTAGCCACGCAGGATCCCTTTGCACAACTTTGGACTAACACGCTGTCACTTCAAACCACGCTTAAACAACCATGTGAAAACAGATTTTTTGTATTATGAAACAGAGGATATGTCTCTCGGTTACACAATAGCAAAGCAACGCTAAAACAACAGTATCAAGAACTAACTATCTGCGTTGCAAATGCTAATATTTATAGAGGAAATAGATAACTGTATTTTGGAGGAAATTCTTCAGCAATGGACACGTGAACAAGTCAGAATCTGGAGATTCAGCCTCACGGTTGCCATGAGCAGTAAATCTACGGAAGGTGGATGTTGGATTGCATTATGGAGATGGCCTGCAGGTGGCAAAAATGGATCCATGAGTTCAAGAATGGCTTCGGGTTTCTTTTACGTGCAGGAATAGAGTCCTAGTTGACACATGACTCTCTGTTGACCACCCTTTGATTGGTACCTTTCTTCATGAATTCGACTAAGCAAATAGGATCTCATCCATGTGTGGATCATTCCTGAGCTGCCCATGTGTCTCGTTTATCCTACCAACACCTATAACCTACAAAACAATGGAAATAGCTGCGGAATTGCGAGTTAGTTGTGGAAAGTGGCTACATTCTGTAGATGATAAACAAAACCTAGATCAAATAGCACACACAATGATATAATTTGAAAATCACTCAAATGCACTCCTGAAATCAACATGTAACAACTTTTGATAGCTTATGAGGCACTGATATGGGAAAATAGAAGGGAAAAGGTTTAGGAAAATGTGTAGAAGAGAGGTAGTTCTGGGGCTCAACAGATAGCAAGCCCCATTACCGAGCTCCAAATAAAGAACAAAAAATTCATTTGGACTGAAAAATGTGAAGAGGCATTCCAAAGGTTAAAGGTGTTATTAACGGTAGCACCAATTTTGAAGGTGTCGGATATGGAACAAGAATTTTTGGTTTGCACTGATGCCTCCAAGGAAGGGTTGGGTTATGTGTTAATGCAAGAAGGAAGAGCAATATCTTATGCATCAAGGAAACTTACAACCCAAGAAGATTTCTACGCAACCCATGATCTAGAAATGGCAACAATTGTTTATGCACTAAAGATTTGAAGACACTACCTTCTAAGAAGGAAGTTTGATCTTAGGACTAACCATTGTGGGCTACAACACATATTCACCCAAGACCACTTAAATGAGATACAAAGACGATGGTCTGAGCTAATTAGTGAATAAGATTTTGATATCACTTACATAAAAGGAACAATAAATAGGGTGGTTGATGCTTTAAGTAGGAGGCATTGGATATTTTCAGTGATTCCCTTAAAGACAAATTTGAGGGGGAAACTGCTTGATTTACAATTTAAAGACACCTGGTACCAGGAGATTAGCAAAAGTTTGAGGGAGGATGAAATGAGGATCCCAAAATATGAAGAATACTCCCTTGATAATGATGGGCTACTACGATTTCGGAGAAGGATATATGTACCACCAAATGAAGATATACGCCAGTTAATCTTGAATGAAGCACATCGCGTAGTATATATGGCACACCTTGGTGTTAAGAAGATGAGTGTGGACCTAAAACCACTCTTCTTTTGGAAAGGGATGAAGAAGGACATCATGAACTTGGTAGCAAGATGCTTAGAGTGTCAATGAGTAAAAGCTGAACACAGACATCCAACAGGGTTATTGCAACCGCATGAGATACCAAAATATAAATGGGAAGCTATATCAATGGACTTCATTTTGGGACTACCAATGACCTCAAGAAGACATGATTCCATATTTGTAGTGGTGGACATGTTGACCAAGAGTGCCCATTTCATACCAGTTAAGACTACATATAAGGCACCAAAAATAGTCAGAGTTCTTATTGATGAGATTATGAAATTGCATGGAGTGCCTAGGAAGATCATATCTGATAGAGGTGCAGTGTTTACACGAAGGTTTTGGACCAATTTCCAAGAAGCCTTGGGAACCCAGTTGAACTTCAGCACTGCTTATCACCCTGAGACAGATGGGCAGACAGAGAGGACTAATCAAATCCTTGAAGACATGCTTCAGATGTATGTGATGGACCAACAAAAGAGATGGGAGGAGTTTTTACCCCTCGTGGAATTTGCTTACAATAACAGTTATCAGAGTTCCATAAAGATGGTGCCATTTGAGTTGTTGTATGGAAGACCTTGCAGGTGCCTTGCAGAACACCTCTCAGTTGGGACCGACTAGAGGACCAAGTATTAATAGGACCATAAGTGGTGCAAGAGATGGAAGAACAAATGACTATGATTAGGGGGAGGCTAAAAGAAGCACAATATCGACAAAAGAGCTATGCTGATACTCATCGGGTATACCGAAGTTATGAAGTGGGAGATAGGGTGTTCTCAAGAGTAAGGCCCCAAAAAAGCTCTATAAGATTTGTAAAGGAAGAAAAATTGTCTCCACGGTTTGTACAACCTTTTTAAATATTAGAAAAGAAAGGGTTGGTGGCATAGAGGCTTGCCTTACCTCCATCTTTAGTGTGTATGCATGATGTGTTTCATGTTTATGTTTTGTGTCATTATATTTCACATCCTTCGCATGTTACTGACTTTGGTCTTTTGTTGGTTTCGGACGATGGAACAGTAATGGCCGAACCAATTCACATACTGGACCAACGAACTTTGCAGCTTAGACGACGGTTAGTGGACCAGGTTAAGGTCCAGTGGGAGAATTATAGTCCCAGTTCAGCTACTTGGGAGGACGTCGAAGAGATGCGTCACTGTTTTCCTTACTTATTCCAAGGACTTCGAGACAAATTCTATTATTAAGAGAGGGTGAATGTAGTGCCCCGCTCTAGTTGACTGACAGTGATATGACAGTAGCATTTATTTAGCCCTAGGGCCCACACATTATTCTTTGAGGACCTCAGGTTGAGGATCCGGGCACATAACTCTATTATTAGTGGATGAGATATTAGTGGTTGTGATGTTTATGTATGTTCTCCATTGACATTATGATGAAGATAACATTAATGGTTATGTATGTTATATATTGGTATTATGATGATTGTAGCATAAATGGCTATGTTTGGTCTCTCTTGAATTTATGATGATGATAGTAGTAAACGATATGTATTCCCTCTATTTATATCACGATGTTGATATATTTGATGGATATGTATGTTTCCATTGATGTTATGATGATGATAGCCATGATGGATGTGTCCACGATGTTGCTATATTTGATGGATATGTATGTTTCCATTGATGTTATGATGATGATAGCCATGATGGATGTGTCCACTATGTTACCTACTTGCATTAGTTATGATTCACAATGAACAAAGATGTGAATGACTAGGTGATGTTGATGATGCTACTATGACAATGACTAACACTAAGAAACCTTGTTACTGATGATTATTGAGTATGGTAGGAAACCACTATAGGCACTCGCATATGACGAGTTGAAGACACCTGGTTTGATGAAAAGTTATATTATTTTATCTTTGAAATTCTAAGTCAATTTTGAAACCTGTTATATATGTTTATCTATATTCTGATGATATGACAGTGGTTGCAGGCACATATTAGGTGCTTGGACGAATGACTCACATATGGGTGATGGGGTTGTACAATTGGACGAAACTACATGGGAGGGGTGGGACAGTGTCCCTGATCTCACCCACAAGCATTCCCACTGTGACTTGGGTTGGAAAGGTTGAAACACCTTCGCCTTGAAGATCATGATGTCATGAGGGCAGGTCGCAAAGTTGGGTCGCTCATGAGGATTTTACCGGGGGGCGCGCATCAAGGCAGATTCCTTGATTCTCGACACCATTAGTCTCACTATAGCAGGCAACATAAGAGATGATAGTGGTCTCTGTCGTTGTACCTATACTTTCCCCCCGTAGCCACTGAATGCTTGAAGGGAAAGTGGTGTGGCAACCTTGGAACTTCAAAGGAATTCCTTGAAGGGCACGATCAACTTGGCACCCTTAGAATCACAAATAAACTGTTAGGCGTGGCACCCTTGGAACTTCAAGGGAAGTCCTTGAAGGGCACAGTCAAACTTGGCACCCTTGGAATCATTCAAAATAAATGAATTAATAAATATAATCAAAATATGAAAACCAGGTAAATTCATGTCAAGGGTAAATGATGTTAGAAACCGAGGTAATTAAATCAAGAGTAAAACTTGGGTTAAGAGGATCATATTAAGAAATAAAATATTTTACCGTAGAAACTCTACTTTTCCCATGTTGGAAAATATTAGGTAGATAATGTAGTTTAATTAGGTAAAAAGGGGAAAGAGAGATATAAATGTAAGGATAAATATTAATCCTAAAATAGTTAAATCTAATCAAGAGAAGAGGATGGTGAATTAAAATAAGATTAATAAATTAAACTTTAGAGAAATTTAGAGAACCTCCTTGTGGCAACAACCAACATAAGAATATCCATCTAAGATATAACTTGAGTTAAATTAGAGAGTAGATAGGGGATCAAATCTTGACTTATCAATTGACTTTAGTAATGAACACAATTAAGGAGTAAAAAGGGGGATCAAGAGACAACTAGGAGAAGAAATAAGAATCTTGTTGAGGTGAGGAAAAATATTAGTTTTAAATTAAAATTTAAGTAAATAATTTTGGAGACCCTTTGAGAGAGTGACACATGGGTGGGTGAATAATCAAACTATTGAATTATCAAAAATAATTAATTATGCATGAAATGCCAAGTGTCACCTATGAGAACTCCTATAAAAGAAGGGACAGGCCATGGGAGAAGGGACTTTTTATTTACCCTATTGTTGGATGGATGAAACTATGTCAGAGTAGTGACTACGAGCTATAGTGAGTTTGGTGTGGTAGAGGACTTAGAGAGGGGACTCTTGAGCCAAGGAGTGCTCTCCTCTACTAGCTAATACATTTCATCGTTGTACAACCCCATTGCAACTCGGGGGTTCACAGGGAAGGAGAGTACCCAAGGAGTAGGCTGGGAGGTCAACCGGTGGGTCATTGTATTCGGTTTAAGCACGTCAGCATTCACACTTGGGGACGACCGACAACAAAGGAGGAAAATCAGTGGCAAGTCAATTTGAATCTCATCTCCTGGTGAATGGTACTTATGTTGTTATAATATTCTTTTGTATGACTTCATTATGGTTTTAGTTAATCACATATAAATTAGATGATATGTTCAATGAAGTGAAATTCAGGAAAGTATTATATAATGCTTAATAATCTCTTGAGTTCCCAATGTTATTTTTATGGTTGTATTTTAATTATTTAATTAAAAAAATAAAAATAAAAATTATTTGGTTCTTACAAATTAAATAGATTTGGTTAAGTTATGGTTTATGACACACATGCCTAAAAGGAAAAAGTGACACTTGGCAGAAGTTTCTAAAAATGACACAAGTGCCTCCTTCAGGTTACTAAAAATATATCCCTATTTTTTAGGGATGTTTTTTTGCTTTTTGCTATTTTTCTTTTTTGGGAAAAATTGCCATGCATTGCCTGAAAAGATTGTGTAGTTCTGGGAAGGACTAGGCAACTCTCGGGCTCATGCAGTGTGCACTTTCTGAGCACAGTGAGGTTTGCACAATTTCTGGGCTTAGTGCTGCCTGACCCTCCATGACTGTGCATTTCTAGATTTCAAGGTTCACTCGCAGTTAGGACTGCGCAACTCCCAACAACAAGGCCAGTTTCCCTCAAGAATTGTGCATCTCTTTGAGGCAAGCCAGAACTATTAAGGGACCAAATCATGAGATAAGCTTGTGGGTTATAAAATGAACTAAGTGAGCAAACACAAACCAAGATGAAAAGAACAAGTCTCAGTCGAAGCATGGATACTTGGACCAGTGCAAGATGAGTTGCTTTAGTTTAGAAGGAAAGCTCCAAAATCGAAGCACAGACAAAATTTTGGAGGGTGGTTGTAGCCACTACAACAACTTAGTAGATGTGCTTCAGACCTTTAAAATGTAGCGTATTTGAAGTTTTTTTCCTTCCATCATCAATATTGAGTGCCTTTTCTAATAATACCATGTATAATTATTTCTAAGGATTAAACTACCTCCTTTAACTTCCTTGAGAGAGAGAATTTTGTTTTATCACCTATCATATGATTTGAGCATTTGTTGTTTATACACCATTGGCTTTCTTTGCCTTGAACACATAGAGCTAGACTGCATGCTTCACATTGCTTTTTCTTTCTTCTCCATATCTTCATACTTTGATTTATATTCATGGTGATGTCTTTTTTTTTTTTTTGATTTTGAGGCCTTAATACACTGGCTCAACAATCACAAACTTTGTGTCAAAAATTGTTACACTTGAAACATTCAATGTGATCCAAAAATGGAGAAAAATGCATTAAGGTTCTTGATTACCTTATTGTAGGAATTTCTAACTCTGATAAGACGACTTACATAGGTTTGACAAGGACATTTGTTGCTTTTTGATCTACTAGTATGCCGAAGTTAAGACAAATAAAACAATATCTATTAAAGAAATATGAGCATCTCGTTGTGAATGGTCTTCTTAGAGGAATTGATCCTTTTGAAGGAATTGGCTTTCTTTGGATGTTTGCTTGAGGAAGGTCAGACTTATGTTGCTTTCCATCACTACTTGTGGGGCTGATATGATTTTGTTTAAACTGTTCCTCACTTTATTTTTTATTGTTTGTGTGTCTGGTTTGATCAATATTATGCTAATATTTGGCTCTGCATCTCACTCTATTTGAGTGATTATTGGTTTCTTTAAGCACACCGACATAGTTCTTGTTGAAAATGCAACAAGATGATGGAGCTTAGTGAAAAGAAGTCGCCTTCACTAAGTGTGCCCGTAGGCTATTTTTGGTGCAAAGTCTATTTTTAGACATATGGATCATGGTCTATGAGTTGCAGGATGCTATTTGTGGATGATTGGTCAAGTTGGTAAAAATAGATGGACCTCATTTTTAGACATATGGCAGAGTCTATTTTTTAGACTGCCAGGCAAAAATAACAATCAAATTATAGCTCTAATAATATTGGACTATAAACATCTTATTCTCTTGGCCTTCGTTCGACTACGGATGTGGCACATGCGCTCTAGAAAGGAATACGTGGTTCTTATGGGTTACTTGAGCATTGCATGAGGACTTCAGTTAAAACTTCAGATTGATTCTGTGGAGTGGATCAGGAGTTGATGAGTTGTGTTCAGTTTGACTTAGTGAACTAGTTGTATTTAGTCTAACCGATAATAGACTAAGTGATGAGTGGTGTGATTAGTTATAATTAACTCACTAATATTAACTCAAAAGCAACTGAAAAATACATCAGTTAACTCAGTCATGGACAAATCAGTGAGACACAAGTGTTAGAGGTAAGTGAAAGGGCAAGACAACTGTCAGTTGTGACTATAGTTGTGCATGAGATTTGCACAATCAATGGATTGAGTATTGCCAATGAGGGTTGTGTGGTATATCCAAGGGAAATATGAATTTAGATGATTCATTCATCAGTATTCTCATGCAGGATTGCGCAGTGGAGGCAGGCAAGCAGTGGAGGAGATTTGAGCCAGTGATTGATTCAGATCTGAGCTAGTTTGTGTGTAACAGGTAGAGATAGTACTGAGTACTTGTGAGGAGTATTGTACTATGTATTGTTACATGTTCTCAATCAATATAATGTACAGATAGTTGGGGGTTTTCAACTTTATGCTTTCCCCGGGTACATACTGTGTTGATATGTGTGATTGATGCTTCAATGTGCGCATGCTATTGTTTCTTAGTACTACTAAATTGATGATCAATGTAGAGGAAGTTATGTATTATGCATGATTCCGCAAATAGTGTATAATCAGGATAATCTCTGTGAATAAGTGTCATATTATTCAAAATTTCTACAGTTCTTAGGTTCTCTCTTTGATGTGTTTGCACTTAATTCTCCCTTGACAACTTCATGATAACCGATGTTTGTTTTAATAAAATGGGATCTCTGGCTACTGAGTAAATTATCCAAGATCTTAGATTTTCTTCCAAACTTCAAATAATCATTTTCCTTTTCAAGATCAGTTTTAAAGGAAAAATCTTAGCTTCTAGTTTCTCACAATGTCTTTATTTTTCTTCTAGTTGACTCATCACAACTTCTTTCATTCTCCTTGCTTCTTCTAATTAGGTTTTAAGGATGACAAGCATTTTCTCTTTTTCATAAAGATCGGGATCCTTATATTCATACTCTTGCAATATCTCATTCTCACTTTTGTTTATTATTTTGAGTCTCTTTATATTTTCTAAGGCAACAAAGTGCTCACCTTGGAAATATTTCTTACCTTCAATTTCCTCCTCTAATATTGTCTTATTTTATTTATTATCTTTATTTTGTTGATCAACAATTTTAGTATTCATGACTAAAAAATCATGATCATCATTGCCTTAATATTTTGCATATGGGCATCTAGAAGTAAAATGACCTTCATTACCACCATTGAAATAGAGTGGAAGATTACCTTGCCTTTGCTAGTTCCTTTTGAGATAGATCGGATTGCATCTGATTTCCCAAGGCCATGAGTAGGCATTCTTCTTGATCATCGTCAGATGCATCTTCATCACTATATTTTGATAAGTTGTTATCTTGCTTGGAATTGAAACTTTTCTTCTTGAAAGATCTTCCATTTTTATGAAATTACCTCTATTTATATGTTTTTTTTCATCATTACTATCTTCTGATTTTCCATATGGACATTTTGAAGCATAATGACCTATTCTACCACACTTAAAACATTTGAATGGTAGCTTAGTTTTATATTTTCTAGATCTTATTTTCAACTTTATCACGAATTTAGTTTCTTCTTCATATGATTTGGAGCTGGTGTGATCATGGTCCTTGTGTCATTTTGTTTTCTTTAATGCTTTGAAAACAACTTCTTTTTGCTTGAACTTCTCTTTTCCCGTTCTCATCTCATATCCAATGAGTATATAACTAGTTCATCCATCTTCAAGTTTTCAAGATCTTTCATTTCTTCAATAGTCGAAACCTTTGTTCACAACTTCATCTACTCGAAGGAAAAAATCTACAATGTCTTCTTCTTCATTCATCTTTAAACTTTCAATTTATATTCTATGAGTTTGAAGTTTAGCCCTTTTTACCTTATCATCTCCTTCATAGATGCTTTGAATCTTGTCCCAAACTTCTTTATTAGAGTTACAATGCATTACCTTGACAAAAATCGATTTATCAAGGCCATTAAAATGACATTTGTTGCGTTGGAATTATTTGCATGAGTCTTCTTCTCATCTGCATCTGTTGGAGAAATTTATGGAATTTTATAACCTTCTATCACTAAACGCCAAACATCAACATCAAGAGACATTAGATGTGCCCTCATTCTTATCTTCTAGAAAGCATAACTTGATCCATCCAATCATGAAACTTTGATTGGATCCATCTTGACTAGCCATGGCCTCTTTGAAATCTACCTTCTAGTAGTTAAGTTTCTTTTAAAGGAACTTGCTTTGATGCCAATTGTTGGAATTCACAATTTCACTGACAAGGGCATGAATTAATATAATGACAATTTTTACTTATTTAATTACATTCAAACATCATAAAACAAAATCTCATAAATTGAACAACTAACACAAGATATACATGAAAACCCTTACAAGAGAAAACCATAAAACTTATTTATATAAAAGATCTTGTAGGCACCAACCTACTATTACATCAATTTGTACGCGCTAGCATAACAAAGACACCAATCCCCTGTGCCACTTTGTAGGCACCAACCTATAGGAGACACCAATCCCCTTTGTTACTTTGTAGGAACCAACCTATAGTAGACACTTATCCCCTATGTTGCTTGTAGGCACAAACCTATAAGAGACACCAATCCCCACTATTGAAAATATTTATAACCACCAACCTACTTGTTTGCTTCTTCACAATGTCTGTTAGTTGCTTCTACTTTCACCAAGTCTATTTGTTGCTTCTGTCTTCACTAGCTCTATTAGTTACTTCTTCCTTCACTAGGTCTACCTACTACTTCTTCCTTCACCAAGTCTACTTCTCCCAAAACTTGTTGCTTTTGGTTTCTTTCCCAAGAATAAATTTGCACAACATACCACATATCCAATTTTGAAAATTTAGTTATGAAACTTCTACCACAGGTACCTAGAGATCTCATCTTCGTCTCATCCATATTTCACAAATTGAAGCATCTCCAAAAAGAAATTTATAACAAAAATGACAAGTTAGCCCATTTGAAGCATGTTTCATGAGCATTTAAGAACACTAACTTCCTCAAATCATATCTCCAAAATTGTAGTGAAATAGGGTTTGAAATTTCTTCCACATGTACCTTGAGATCTCTCCTATGTCTCCTCCAAATTTTAGATTCTGAAACATCACAAAAAGAAAATTATAGCAAAAATACCCAACTAACATGTGTGAAGAAGATTTCAGGGGCATTCAGGAAGCCTAACTTCCTTCGACCATATCTCCAAAATTATAGCAAACAAAGGTATGAAACTTGAATCATAGGTACATGACGATATTCTATCTGTATCCTCCAAGTTTCACAATATGAAACATCATAAAACAAAAGTTATAGTGAAAATGCCTAGTTGGCTTGTTTGAAGAAGATTTCAACAACATGTAGGAAGCCTAACTTCCTTCGACCATATCTTTGAAATTATAGCGAATTAAGGGTTGAAATATAAACCATGGGTACATAAAGATCTTCTATCTGTATCGTCGAAGTTTCATGTTCTGAAACATCCCAGAAGAAAAGTTATAGTGAAAATGGAAAGCTAGCTTATTTGCAGTATGCTAGCCTAACTTCCTTTGGGCATATGCACAGATTTATAGAAAACCAAAATTTGAGATTTTAATCATATGTGAAAAATATCTTCTATAGAGCTCTTCCAAGTTTCACGTTCTGTAACATCATAGACAAAAAGGTATAGCGAAAATGTCAAGATGGCTCGTTCACTCCATAAATCACATTTTTGCTTCCACGTTTAGACTCAAGAATCACTCCAAACGTTGTTCCTCAGCGCCTCTTGCAACCTCATATATGTTCTCCAATGAATTAATGTTGAAATGAACTCATATTCCCTTTATTTATAGTGTTTTTACATTCACTTATATGGACGACTTGTAAAATTGATTGGATCGACCTGCTTGTACTTTGGTTGGGTCATCTTGATAAAATATTTCATATCTCCTCAATCCTATACAAGTAGGAGTTCCATATACCGTTAGAAAGGTATCAGGATAATATTTCCAACCATATATCTTATGCTCACGTTTGAGCTAGATAATTGGAGTAAAAATTCCTTCAAAGAGAGGGTATCCAAATGGGGCTTGCTTGTATTTTGATTGGGTCATATTGACAAAATATTTCATAAATTCAATATTCTTATGGAATTAGAGGAAGTATCATATATTGTTGGAAAGGTCTCGAAATAAGATTTCCAACCATATATCCTATGCTCCCATTTGAGCTAGGTATTGGAGATAAATTCCTTCAAAGATAGGGTATCCAATTGAGGCATCAAAAGTCCAAAAGCAATATTTTCAACAATTTTCATTTTCTAATCTTTATCTTGGACACTAGTAGTCTCCCCATGTCTTTGACATCAATGAGAACAATATTTCCAACATGAGGTTCATTCACAACTCTTTGATTTTGTGCTTAGACTTATTCTTTATATAGATCATCTACGTCAACTTCCCTTTGTAGTGCAATGAGCTACATACAAACACACACACAATTGGAAAGAAATGGTATTATTTTATCTTTACATGTGTTTTATTAATTTTATGCATTTTAGAATACATTGATTTATATTCTATATATTCATGACCAATATGGTGTAAGTATCAAATGATTCTTATTTTCATCTATCATTTTACATCAATTTTTATACAAAACAAATTTACATATTAATTTGATATAAAACAAATTTAACCCGACTGAACAGAGTATTACCGGCCAGACCAACCAAAATATGTTGCAAATAGGGCCTTAAGGATCAGTAGGCATGCTGCTTTAGAACTGAGCATTCCAAACATAAACTTAACAAACTAAGACTGAGGTAGAGAAGAGGCTAACCACGCAGGGCTGCCAGACAAAACTAGATTCAAAATTAACATAGAGGGCCTCAGAAAGCCCATCTCAAACAAGACAAAAGCAGACATTGTTAGGAAAATACCCCAGCAAAGGATGGTTGTTAGCTAGAGAAGAGAATATTGTACCGTTGAACTCACCAATCCATTCCCTTGAAGTCCTAAGTGGCAGCACTTGGACCAGCTTCTTCATTTTCAGTATCAGCATTTGGAGCATTCCGGGAGTTATTGAAGTCGTCCTCCGGGACTTCAACCACAATAATAAGCCCCTGGCGAATAGAGAGCTTAAAGAGCTGGGTGAAAGCCCCCAAACTCTGGGAGAGTATTTTTAATTCTTCCATGAGAGCTTTCATATTGATTTCCAATGAGTCCAGCCTTGAAGAATTCTTGGATGAGGCAAGAGAAGTAGCATAGTAAGCATCTTTCAGGGTGGCTCCCCGCATACTAAGAGCTTTGGCTAGTATGGTTTTCATGCGCCAAGCTTCACTCTGAGTCCTTAGGAACTGAGTGTCCCTAGTTGCAGGAGTAACCAGGTCTGAAAGCCAATCAGTTTCCTCCCCGATGGTATTAATATCCAGCCCTTCCTGGGCTCCCTTCACCTTAGCTTCGATTTCTTCAATCTCCTTTTTACCCCTTACAAAGACAGAGGTCTCATAAGCCTCCCGGGCTCTCTTCAGCTTCCTGGTTGCTTTTGCACTTCAACTAACGCTGTTCACCATGGTGTTGTTGCAAGTCTCGGCGGGAACTAAACAAGCATCTGAAAACCAAACAGTTCGCACCGGGCTTAGCTCTAAGAGATAATTATGGTAGGTTAAACCACTTACAATTATCTTTGTATTTATGGTTAAAGGTGCAATGTGATGGTTCTCGATCCCCAGCGGACCCTCCGTAATTACTTGGTTTCTTATAGAATTAATCCCCATTATGTCACCGATTGTTTTTCCATGATCATGGTCGATTGCATCTGTGTTGCCACGCTTATGATTGCTGAACATTTGCCACGTGTCCTTTGCTGTGTTGTACATAATCTGACTTACATACCTGTGAGAGATCTTCCTCCCCTTTCAATGTGAGCGATAGGACCTCCTCTCACGGTGCCATTTCCAGGCATAATGATTTGGAGAGTGATCATTTATGGCTATCCTCATGAGTCATTGAAGATCGGTCTCATGGGTGCTGCTCAACCCTCCTTGCATGCCCGTAAGGTCTTGCCTGGATAGTTGGACACACTTGGCCTGAAGCTCCTCACATGATACATCTTGCCAAAAGGTGTCCGGGTAATTATTACGATGATCAACCCTGTAGTTTGCAAGGCAATCTGCCACAACGTTTGCAGTACGTCTTATGGCTGCAAAATAACACCATCGAGAACTGAAAGATGCTTTGCAATGAGCTTTGTTACTTTGGAAAGTCTCTAATGCTTCATCACCTTTTCGGGTCGTGAACCTGTTTGCAGTTTCCTTGCTGCATTGATTGCTAGTAGAGAGTCCCCCTCCACTACAGTAGACCCTCTGCCCAAGCGAATTAGGATTTGAAGTCCTTGCTCTAACATTGCGAATTTAACCTCATTGTTGGTAGCTTCCCCCATAGATTGACTGAAGATATGAAGAATTTCACCTTTGTTGTTTCGGATAACACCTCCTAGGCCTGCAGGGCCAAGGTTGCCCGGAGAGGCACCATCAAAATTCAATTTGTGAAATCCTGATTGAGGAGGTTGCCAGGAGGTTATAGAGGGAGCTTGATGAGGACGTTGTGCAGGAGAAATGGGAAAAGTAGCTGCAGCTATGCCAAAAACCTGCATAATTTGTTTCTCATTAACAGATGGCTCGGTCTCCTGTTCAGCTTTACACCTGGTGAGAATTGCTTCACCCATGTTTTGCAAGATATTCGTTTTAATAATCTCTATTGACCTGGATTCCTTTTGAAAAAATATTTTGTTTCTTTCTTTGCTAGTCGACCAAACTATGAAACTAGTGGTAAGCTTCCATAGAGTGTTGACTATTTCACACGGAATAATTGGTTCTCCAATTTGCTATGTTGTCCTGTATAGAATCTCTGGTTCTGTCTATTACCTTAAAGATTGCCTCCATCCAAACCCACAGTCTATTGGTCCACTCATAGTTATTGAGGAGGTGGTTCATCGATTCCTCTTCTTTTTCGCAGAGGGGGCAACAAGAGGGACCTATGAATCCTTTTTCCCGCAGGTTCTCCCAAGGAAGGGTTCTACAGTGCATTAAGAGCCATAGGAAGGTTTTTATCTTCAGCCAAAAATTTGCATCCCAGACATTTTTGTGTCAGTTTACTTTTCCTTCCTAATTCCTTTCTTCTATGTAAAATCTGGCTTCCTTTAGGGTGAAAGTGCCCCCGTCAAGTTTGCCCCATCTCAGTTGATCTTCATCCTGAGAGTAGCAGATTTCCCTTTTATCTAGACATGTTTGCAGGGATAAAAGATGGTTAGCCATTCCCTCTACCTGTGGGGTGTTGTCTAAGGTCCACTGTCTCCATTGCGAACCACTAGCAATAGTTGGTTTTCCAATAATGGTTCACCGCTAGCTTTCCTTGTTCCTGGTGCCTTTGCTGAATGGGAAGATAATCAAGGCATTCAAGCTTGGGTAGTTGTTGCCAAGCATCCTCCCAAAAAAGAGCTGAGTGACCATTTTGGATCTCCCAAAAGCTGTGCTCCTGTATGATGCTTCGATTGGCTCTGGCCAGGTTCCAGATAGGGGAGCCTGCTGGAGGGTCTGTGATTCGAATTAGATTTTGAGGGCTCCAGATATCATCATACTTAGCTTTCCAAAGCCTGGCCTAGGTGTTCGTGGTTCCTTAACCTACCTCCACCATAACTTGGCTCCATAGGCTTTGTTGATAGTATCCAAGTCTTGAAGTCCTAAACCTCCCAGGATCCTAGGTTTGCAGATTTTCTCCCAAGCTACTAAGGTCCATTTCTGTTTATCATAATTCCCCGACCATAGGAAGGTTTTTTGAATATGTCTTATTTTCTGGAGAACTCCTTTGGGGGGCGGAAGAATGGAGAGCATGTATTGAGGGATGGCCTGAAGGACAACTTTAGTAAGGACAAGGCGACCAACAAAGTTAAGGGCTCCGTTGGTCCAATGTTTGCTTCGATTCTCAAGATTGGAGAGCAGATTCTCCCAATGGATCTTCTGCCAAGGTTTTTCAGTAAGAGGGATTCCTAGATATTTAGAACGAAGGTTTTGCCTTTTGAACCCGAGGATAGTGGTGAGATTTTTCTAGATTGCTAAGTGGGTTTTGAAAAAGAAAATGGAGGATTTGGTTAGATTAAGGTCCATACCTGAAGCTTTACTGAAGAGATTGAGAATGGCTTTGAAGCCTTGAGCCTCCCAAATTGTAGGGGTTCCATGGAGCATGGTATCGCCCACAAACTGCTGGTGGGTAGTAGTAGGGCAGGAGGGCATGGGTTGGAGACCCTGTATTAAGTTTTTCTCCTTCACACTTTTAATGATACGACTCAGGCCTTCCATCAAGATCATAAAAAGAAAGGGGGATATGGGATCCCCTTGACGAATACCTTTGGTGGGAGAAAAAGGGTAGGTGGGCACTCCATTGACAAGGATGGAGAATCTAGGGGATTTGATTAGGGCTAGTATCTAGTTGATCCAGCGTTGAGCAAATCCGAAGGCTGCTAACATAGCTTCTAAGTATCTCCAGCTAACCTTGTCATAGGCTTTTGAGAGGTCCGGCTGTATGATCATGCCAGCTTTTTTCCGGGATTGGAGAGTGTGAACCATTTCTTGAGCTAGCAATATATTGTCCATTATTTTTCTTCCCTCCACATAGCTAGATTTCTCTTCTGATATTATCCAAGGAAGAGTTGGCTTCAGTATGTTGGCCATTACTTTGGAGATAATCTTGTAGAGAACATTGCATAAAGCAATCAGTCGAAACTTTGAGGGTGTATTTGCTTCCTCCTCTTTGGGGATAAGGGCTATGAAAGTGGAGTTAAGGGATTTGAGGATGGAAGAATATTTCCAGGAGTCTTCCACCACCCCCCACACTTCCATGCGTACTATTTCCCAACAAGCCTTTTAAAAATCAATGGTGAAGCCATCCGACCTTGGTGCCTTTCCATTTGGCATTTCTTTCACTACTTCTTCCACCACTTCCATGGTGATCGAGCGATCTAAAGACTTATTTTGATCTTTTGTTATTAGCTTTGGAATGGAGGTCATGATATCCCTTATAGCTGCTTCCCTGTTGATGTCTGGTTCCGAATCGATTTGGCTAAAGTGATTTATGAGGAGGGAGGAGATTTCCTGATGAGTTTGGAGGGGAGTGTCCTATTCATCCTTCAGTCAAGTGATTTTGTTGGCACACCTATGATCGATAGCCGAGCAGTGGAAGAACTTTGTGTTCTTCTCTCCCTCTTTGAGCCATTGTATACAGGATTTTTGCTTCCAAAGTATTTCTTCCTGTTGGCATCTAGCATGCCACTTCTACATGAGTATCTGCTCTGTATTGATTGCATCCTGGGTGATGTCCCCTTGGAGCCAACTCGTGTGGATCTGTGCTAACTGTTCCTCCAGGGCTTTCTTGTCTTTGAAAATGTCACCAAAGACCTCTTGGTTCCAGGACTTTAGTGGATCTTTGATGTGCTTTAGTTTGGCTTGGAGTTTGTACATTTTGGTGCCCCTGGTATCTAGCGGCTCATGCCACCAGTGTGTTATTTTAGAAATGAAATCCGGATGGTTGAGCCAAAATTTCTCAAACCTGAAGGGTTTGTTCTTCGGAGTGCCAAGGATGGCAGCATCCATGGTGATGGGCCAATGATCAGAGCCTCCACAAGGTAGAATATCTGAGTCCACTGTTACCCCTTCAAGGAGAATGTTTTATGTTATTAGAAATCTATCAAGTCTGGAGGCAATTTGCCTATCTCCTTCCCTTTTGTTATTCCAGGTATATAAGCCATTTTTGGGGATAATATCTACAAGATTCACTATTATGATGAAGTTGTTGAATGCTTCTGCATCCCTACTTAGCATTCTGATACCTCCTTTCTTTTCTCTTAACGAGGTTATCATGTTGAAATCTCCTCCATAAATTGTTTTAGCCAAGGGATATATGTGCTGCAGTTTGGAGAGTCGATCTAACATTACCAGTTTGTCCTCTAGTTTCTGGGGGCTGTAAACATTGGTACAGAGATGAGTGTATGAATCTCCTATGATTTGTACTTCCATGGAAATGGACGATCTAGAGGCCTCTGCAGAAATGAAATGAAGGGCTTGAGGATTCCAGAGAGTGGTCAGACCTCCCTCCATACCATTCCTTTCCACTTCTATGTATTCCATTCTTTTGCCGATATTTCTACTTATCCCTTTCATTATCTGGCTGGAACATTTAGTTTCTTGCAAAAAGATCATATCAGGCTTCTCATTGATGACTTTTTTCCTTAGTAATCTTTGTTTCTTTTGGCTATTTAGCCCTCTAGTATTCCATGAAAATATTTTCATAATTAACAGAGTAATTAGGAGGTGAGTGTGAAGGCCTCAAGGGCTTTCATCTTACCTGAGTTGAGGGGCATCTGACCTAATTCTTGAAGTGCCTCATTGTTCGTCCTTCGACCCCTCTTCTTCCTGTGTTTGGGATTGATGTTGGTTTGATGCAATCCTAGGGCTTTAACTCCCAGACCTTTTGTTGCGCCAAAGCTTCTTTTTTGCATGTTCAGTTCTGCATCTTGCCTAGCTAAGAATAGAGAGTTTACTCTGTCCACCTCCTCCTCCAGGATATGGTACATGCCTTTCTTCTTCCATTGCTCTACCATGTTCAGGAGATCCATTCCTTCTCTTTCTAGAATGTCACTTAGATCCATGTCCTCTGTTCTCATTTCGCCGACTATCATATCCGAATCTTTCTAGTTCTTCTGTTGGTGCCAGAAATTGGGGAATGTCATTTGTAGGGATTGGACTAGGATCTTGGGTTTTCTGTTATGTAATGGTCTGGATATCCTGCAAAAGATCTGGCCCTTGGGGGTCCTCATCTGCCTTGGTGTCTGATCCAAGCACCTCGAATGCATTGACTAGGCTTTTGATTGAAGTGCTAGCTTTAGGTTGATGTTTCCTATTAGCTCGTTGTCTACCAGGCGGTCAGGTGAAAGCTTCCTTGTTCTTTCCCGAGTTTTCCTTGGGTTTCTCGATTGGTTTGTTCATTGGGCATTCTCTAAACAAGTGTCCATGTTTATGGCACTTCCGACATCAAAATGGGATTTGTTCATAGGTTATAACTTGAAATAAGACTTCATCTTTGAATTCTAACCACAGACCTTCATGAAGAGCACTTGAAACATCCATCTCTACACATATTCTAGCACAGGAGGTATACCCTTTTTGCAGGGTTGCCTTCGAAGCTTTAATGAAGGTTCCCAGCTTGTTGCCTATCTATTCCAGTGCTGCAGGTCTATAGTAGTCAATGGGAAGAGAGAATAGATGAATCCAGACAGGTACATGCTTGAAGGTCTCCTGTTTTGGTGCAAAGTTGGGTTTCCACGGTCTCATATATAGTCCTACTGAGGAAAAAAAATATGATCCTCCATCGAAAATGCAATCCTTATTGTCTAGATTTGCGAAGACAACCGTGAAGAAACCCTTGGCTCCCAGGTGAAGCCTGACGTCCCCTTTCGGCTTCCATTGTTGTTTGATCCACAAGCATAGGGCTCTTTCCATGGGCCAGAAGCCCGTGAACTTACATATCACCGCATGTATTGACATATGATCTCTGTAAGCCTGCATTTCAGGGTCAGATATTACCACTCGCAGGTTTCTATAGTTTTGGGCTTGCAGTGCCCCCAGTCCTCCTGTTTTCTGGTCCTCGCAGCTGATCTTTCCTGATATGTTCCGTACTGGGGCAAAGCTTCAGTGTCCCTCGTTTTTTTGTTCTTACCCTCTGCTTCTTGTGGTACCCGTTCGGGATAAGGGTTCCCTTTGTCTCTTCCTTCTGGACTTTTGATGTCATTGGTACATTTTTTGGCTCTGGGTCTCCTTGGGCTGCTCGCCCATTTTTCCTTTTTTGCTTAGCCCTTCCTTCCTTGCCTTCTTAGAGCCTGAAATCTGCACCCCTTCCAGTGGGGCCTTTCCCTTGTTCATCATTGCCTGCTTGTATGATGGGGCCCCATCGGACCCCATATTTTTCATTTGTTGGGCCAAAGCCTACCCTCGCCTGCGAAGTTCTGCACCCCGGGCTCTGCCCTCCGCTAGAGTTTGTGACAGTGATCACAGACCGATCAGAATTCGCTCCAAACCCTTCTGTAAGTGTATGTTCCTAATGGACCAGAGCAAATTTACTCTTCAACAACTCTCAAATTTGAAAAATATTGCTTGGTAATTAAATATTAATAATTTTAATAAGGTAATAGCTGGTTAACTAATTGGTATCAATTTAGAAATGATTGAGGAATTATATACTATGTATTAAATAATACAATTTTAAAACAAACTAAATGTACTAAATATTTGGCCATGTGGTTAGCTTGGTTGATGAAGGCAAAATGTTGATAAACACTCGATGCATATCAATTCTTTGCACATGAATTCCCCTTATGGGTTACTATGATGCTATCTGTAATTGGGTCTTTGTTGTCAATCACGAGATGAGCTAGCTCCACAAGGAACCATCTCAAAACAGATGGGAGCAGGTGTATTATTCGGGTGTCTTTGTTAGAATAGAACCCTCCAATCATGATTGATTATCTAATAATTTCCTCATAAGTCAAGGTAATTGTACATCCTAATGATCAAGAAGACTTTAAAGAAAAAGAAATATGCTTAGTTTAGTAAAAATATCACTCCGCCTAATAAAACAATGTCATATTGTCAATAATCACACATGTACTTAACATAGTTTGCACATTGGTGCTCTACCATGTTATTGGCATATTGATCTGTTACAATATAGATCACACCATTTTTCTACAATATCTTTCACACATGTGCTTTACCATTTTTGATAGACTTTGTTGCTACAAGAAAGAAAAGATGCATTGATAGATTAGATCATGTGCATGTTTGAGAGCATTGGTGCTTCACATAGATGAAGCCAAGACCATTGTCTCGATGAAGGATATCACAACCCTCATGATGCACCAATGTTAACCATGTGTACTAATCCTCCATCATTTTATACAGAGCACTAGAGAATGAATTACACCATCATATGGACACTGTTAGAGTCACTTCATATCAAAGGCACATTATTGTGTCATATTCAAAATGAAGCTTTAGATTTTATTTTTAAAGTAGAAATAGATGAATAAAACTAATTTGTTAAAAACATATCTACAAAATATTTACAAATATATTGATAAAATAATCTTAAAAAACCACTTATATTTATAATAATTTATTCATTTATTCAAAATATCTATACATATTAAAAACCTATGAAAAACTTTTACAAAACCTTATTTTCATAATTATTCCCAATAAACAAATTTACAACGAGTACTATAACCTTAATCACTCTCTCTTCACAAAAATTACATTATGTTTGATCAACAATATCTTTTATTCATTGCAAAATAAAAATACAAAAATTTAATTAATCTACCCGAAAACCAAAATATATATTAATTCTTGTACCGTTTAAAATAATAAAATAAAATGTAAAAAACAATATTTATATATAATAGAATGTAAAAAACAATATCTAATATATAAAATCGGAAAGAAACCATAAATATGTTACTTATAATCATAAACATTGTATTAGTGTTATAAAATTTAGTATTATCGTTATTTTATATGTTATTTCATGATAAAATATAATAATTGTTTAACAATATTTCCTATTTTATATTCATTCAATGTAAGGGATTTTATTTTGAAATCTGCTTTTGCAGTGTTTTATATGGTTAATGTTTGAAATAACTTTCCTCATATTGGGGTGGCTTTGTATACTATTAATATGATATTGAAGGTTTTAACCCTTTAAAAATCAATAGAAAGCAAAAATTTACTTATCATTATATTTTTGTATGAGTTTAAAAATTTAAACTATATTTTTATAGTTTATGTTTTTTTTGTTTTTTGTTTTTTTAATGGTATAATTTTTAAAATGGTATATTTATTAAAGTATAAGAGTTATTTGTTAGGTTTAGAGTATGTTTAAAATTGCTTTTGTTTGGTTAAGAGGTTGTCTTCTCAAGATGTGAGGAAACAAGTTAATGGTGCACGGCTTAGAGACATTTGGTAGGAGTGAAAGCCTATCTCTTTATGGACTAGTAGTGGAAAATTCTAGGTGGCGTGGTTTTCCTTGAATAATAGTGATGAGTCATATTGCATTTGTGTATAGCAGCCAATGGTGGTTGTCCTCATTGATGCTTTGTGGTTGTCCTCATTGATGCTTTGACAACTGAGTTATGATAGGTTTTCCCACTGCTTAAAAAGTGTAAGAATGACCCTGAGTTGATTCCAAATAGTTGTGACATCGTTTATTTGAACTTTTGATGTCCAACATGACCTTTGGCAACTTGACTTTGTCTAATTTCAATTTCAATTATAGAAAAAACATAATTATTTTGTGACATGGTTTATTTGAACTTTTGATGTCCAATAAGACTTTTGACAACTTGACTTTGTCTAATTTCAATTATAGAAAAAACACAATTATTGAAATAGGAATATGAACATACATATTATTATCATCATCTACAATATTTACTAAATTACTATACTAAATCTTCTTATATAAATGTGAGCATGTAACACTCATAACTCTATTGAAAATTAATATATTCTTAACAACTTTGTTATTTGTAACATCAACATAAATCATGTTAATCCATATCTATTAAACATCAATACGGATAAAAAAAGATGCAATGACATAAATTTCTAATTTCTTAAAAGATAGTTAAAATGAATCTATACTCATTTATTTTATTGATGTATATTGCATTATTTTATAAATAGATTATTTCATTTATTTTGTATTATTATGAGGGATGAAAAACATGATGACATAAACTTCTACTCGAAGCAAAAGTTCGGAGTTGAGAAGAGTGTATATTAATTAATTTATTATTGTATATTGTATTATTATTAATATTGAAAATTTTCACTCTTTTATTGTTATTGCTTGTAATTGTTTTCTTTCCTTTATATTAGAGATTTAATTTCTATTTCATTTTAGTTTATTATCGTTATGTTATATTACACATCTCATTCATATTGGATTACATAGTGCACCTCACTCAGTCTTTGTGCATAGGCTTTGCTTGACGAACTCTTCAAAAACTTTGGCCCACAAAATGTTTCTAGTTTTGTGGTCTTTCTTTCCTTCAAGTCAAAACATTATGTATTATCAGAAGAGAAATTAATCATGACTTTCACCCTTTTATGGCTTTGATAATAAATTTTTGACCCTACAAGGTTGGAGTCAAGGTTTGATATTCAATTTTTAACTTTTTAAGTATAAATATATGATTATAAACTTGAGAAGCCCAAGCCAACTTTTGACATAGTTTCTTTGGGATATTAAAAGAGCGGTAACCTTCCTCTAAAATCCTTAGCTATGGACTTTTCATACTAATAGATTTCTCTATTTTTCCATTTTTCTTCTTATTGCTATTGATGTGATGTTGGTTGAGTCTCAAACAACATGAATTGCATGTTTTTTTTGGATTGGGAAAAAAAAAGTAAGGTTTCCCTTTCTTGGTCTAACTTGTTTGATTCATGTCTCCTCTTTATCACCTCTAAAAGGTGAGATGATGATTTCTTCGCTATGTTTTTGTACCTTCTAATAACATCTCACTTTGAGGGTATCATTATTATTTTTATGGAGCCACATGCTTAAATGCCTATGCTTTGTTTCACTTGGCATTTATATCTACTTTCTGCAACACACCCAAATTTGTTTATTTTCCATTTTTTTGGCTAGAGAAGCCTTTGCCTTTGGATATGCCTTTTTAGACAACCTATCTCTAGAAAAGCTTTGTGCTTAAAAGATGTGTTCTAATAATTTAGTTCTTGGATCCATTAAGAATATTGTATTCTATGATAATCTTATTAGGTAAATCTTTACTCAGGACAAGTTATATACAAATTCCCTTAATAATCTTCCTTGGGTCAATCTTATTTTTATTTATTTATATATTGTAGCTTATTTTATTATTAGTAAAATAACATGTACAAAACTTTAACATAAAATGGAGGGAGTGCATATGCAACCACCACAAGCACTACCCAAAGTTAACAAAACTAAAAAAGGTTGGTTAGCTCGAGCCAAAAAACCTAAGTAAATAAAATCACTATTAACAACTCCAAAACCACAGTTTGAAGACTTAAGCATAAACACTAAACAATAATCAAATTTAAAAATGAAAAAAATCATCATAGTAATTAAGGATAGAGCCCCATTTAGTCATTGGCGTATCTACATCTGTATATTTTTCTTGGTTATCATTATCATGAAATGGATAATCCAAAATTCAAGAATTGCTTATCATTTTGCCCCAGGCAATAAGCTAATTACGCCCATACTCTCACCTTTTATGAACCTACTTTCCCACTCAAAAACAAGGCTTGTTTGTTACCTTGGTGTCAGCGTGTTAATGAAAGTTGCAAAGGGCTTGGTGGTTCTTTGTTCATATTGCAAGGGGCCCCACCCTCAAGAAATGTAGAGACCTTGAAGATCCTTCAACTCCATGCAAATTTTCAAAGTTGCACTATAATATGCATTAAAACATTGGCATAATTAGTGCATAATCATGCCATAGGAAAGTTTGTGCAAGTTCACAAGCATTAACCAACACTTCAATGCTATTATTCCAAAAGGAGCGAATGACTTCAACATGATCAAGAATCTAAGCATAGTGAAAAATAAGATCTAGGGATGTTGGTTGTCTACTAAAGCAACTTTCCATGAAATGGAGGTAGGCAGGCATTGACGACACAAAGGCTCTGCATAAGGCCATGTAGACATTGCAAAGGGATAAAACCATAACAAATATTTTAGGATTTTGGTTTGTCCACAATGGAGACACCTTGGATTATGTAACCCCATGTATGTTAATCATTTATCCACTAGCATATTCCCATAATAAAAACGATTCAAAGAGATCCTTCTTTGGCTTGAACACTAGCTTCCAAAGGCTTCATAGTTGGAACAATGGAATTTTCTATTGGGATGATTCTCCCCAAATATTTTTGAATTGATCCTATAAATTTGGCCTAAAATATAGCCATTTATAACTCAAAATATGCTTTTGATGGGTGAACATTGTGGTATGACCCCATTTTAATTTATCATGTGACTTGAGGCATTGGTAGACTCACTTGTAAATAAGATCAATTGGGACTGGGCTTTGAGTTAACCATGTTGAATCTATGCTTAAGAGCCAACAATGGGAGTCATTCCATTGAAATGTCAATTAGGGATTTGGCTCTTTGAATACCCTTTTGAAATAGCTACAAGTTTGAGAACCATGTAGACTTGCCCAACATCGTCTCTTCAAGCTAAACTAAGGGAGACCACTATAAACAATGTTTATTAAACACAAGGCTAATTTGCATTGAGAGATCATTGCTTTGAAACATTGACTTAATGACTTCTTAAACTTCCAAATATCTAAATCACAAAGTTACCAACTATCTTACCTTACATACGAGTAACAAATTAGGTTCGTAAAGAAGACCCTTGAGTAGGCTTCTTGCCCAACAAGGAACCTTATTAATATGGTGTATGGAAAATGCCTTATAGGTTTCATTCTAGCTCATGGACTTAAATGCCTATTTAGCATATAGTTCATATGCTAAAATATGAGTTTTGATACTCCTCCCCTGTGATATTCCTAATGGGTGCAACATAAATACTTGTTGATCTTGTGAAACATTTCTCCATTGGTAATGTTAGCCCTAGGGAAATTCTTGAGGGCTTTTTCTAGAGGTCAATAGGCTAAGCTTAAATACCATCATGAGAAGTAATATACATTAGTCAAAACTAGAATTTTCGTGCAAATATATAACTTAGCAACAATTGACAACACACAAACAACATGCCTATCAATTTTATTTTTAACCCTTTGCACCACCACTTCCCATAAGTCCTTTAAAGAAGTTTGGAAAAGAAAGGGGATGCCAATAGATTTAAATATTTGGCTTGGTTGAAGTTAGAACCAATTCTAAGTTTCCAACTAGTTTGAAGCTATGCATGAATCATCGACAAAATGTTTGTTCAAATTTGGCTATGATTAAGCTAGAGGGAAAAAAAAGCCGGCATCAACATTATGCCAGAGCAAACGAGCTAAGTCTTCAACAACCAGTACATGTAGGGCCAAGACAATTTTAAGAAATTTACCCAAAGAATTTTTATCGTAGTCTCAATTTTCTAGATGAATATAAGGACCCAATGAGATTTGAGCCCAAGACTCATGTGAGCTTGGAACAATAACATCTACCAAAATATCTACCATTACAATTAAACATTGCCAACTCTTAATCTACATAATGCAATTTCACAAGCATTTAACAACACTTTCGTCACAATTCTTCCATAAAATGTAAATAACTCTAACATGATTAAACATTCAAGAAGAGTGAAAATATAAGGCCTAAGGAAGATGGTCACATAATAGAGCAAACAAAGTCTTTGTGTCAACAATAAGGAGGTATTGTTGACACAAAGACTTTTCTTAGGCCCATGTAAACTTGGCAAGGAGATGGAACCAAAACACATATTTCAAGATTTTGACAATAAAGGCATCTTGGATTTTGCAGTCCCAAATATGTTAACTATTTATCCACTAGCATATCACCAACAATAAAACCATTAAAACAATCTTCTTTGGCTTTAACACTATAGGCTTCACCGTTGTAACAATGAAATTTATCTAATTGGATTGAACCCTCCAAATATTATTAAATCTATGCTACAAATTTGGTTTGAAAGAGAGCCATTTATAACTCAAAGTTAGCTTGTAATAGTTGAAAGTTGTGGACCCCATTTTTAATCTCACAACCATGTGACTTGAGGTGCCTGTAAACCTAGTTGGAAATAAGATCATTGGGGACTGGCTTGGAACTTAACTCAAAGTAAGCTTGTAATAGTAGAAAGTTGTGGACCCCATTTTTAATCTCACAATCATGTGACTTGAGGTCCCTGTAAACCTAGTTGGAAATAAGATCATTTGGGACTAGGCTTGGAACTTGCTATAGGATAAATTTATTCGAGTTTAGGCATAATGAATCTATGCTTAAGAGCTATCGAGTTTAGGCTTGATGAATCAATACAAACTTGTTAACCTAAATAAGAGCTGAACTGAACATACAAGCCCCTCAACAACCTTCGGACAGAGCCAATAACCGAATTCTTCAACACATACATCCCTGAAACAATTTAAGAAGGATACTCAAAAGTTTCTGTGAAAAAGAACCCAATAAAATTTGATTCCAAGGCATATGTGATCTTCTTACAGGAGCATCCGCGGAAGCATCTAGTCATGCACATAAAAGAGTGCTTTTATCTAAGAGATCCTTATTGTGGAATAAGATCAGCTGTGGTTGTTTGTTGCTGCACTTGCATAACAATATTTACTATACTGGATTAATATTTTTTCGAATTAGCTTCACACTTGTATGAGTCGCAGCAATTTTGGACAGGCTTTCACTTTTCAAAAATCGTCTAACAACGTTTGAATCTCTTGGGGAATAGTAATATGGCGGAAGAATCGGCAGCACAGCGGAGGGAGAGGCTAAAGGCTCTTAGGGAAGCCCAGGAATTATTGACTTCAGAATCTCCCCAACCACAACAGGAAACGAAAACTCAACAAGAGGAAGCAGAGCAAGATGAGTATGTTTCTATCGGTGCTTGCATTTCTCTTCCTTTTAATTTACTCGCGAATCGGCCCTGAAAATACACAATTCATATTTATTTCCGAAGAAAGATTGAAGCTCGTATACTCAAAATTCTCTGATTGGGACGGCAATTCCAATCTGAGAAAACCCCCGGAAACCCTAGGATTTCATGTTTCTGTTGTGTTCCCGTAGCTCACATTTTTGCTAAAACGCATATGCTATTCTTTACTAATAAAAAACTAAACTCAAACCCAGCAAAACAAAGCTTTAATCCTTGCTGTATTAAACCTTATCTTTACCGTACTTTAAGCTTTTGACATATTCATTGCATGTATTTCTCACCTGTTCGAAATGATTTTATGGGGAAAACACACTTGCGCTGATTTGACGCAGGCAAACTTTCGCTGAATCTATAATAGTATTGTGTTAAACACTGGAAACATTGTTTACCTCTTGCACGTGAAAATGGGATTCTGTTGTTTTCTACATGATATGAGAAACCTGGATTAAGTGTCAGAAATAAGTGACTGAGATTGGTACACATCCTAGACTCCTTTCCTGCTCCCTCTTCCTTCCTTTTAGCTTACTCACGAATGGGTCCTGAAAGTACACAATTCATATTTTTTTCCTAAGAAATATTGAAGCTCGTATACTCAAATTTCTCTGATTCACTCGGCAATACCAATCTGATAAAACCCTCGGAAACCCTAGAATTTTATGTTTCTGTGATGTTCACTTAACTCACATTTTACTAAAAAGCATACCCTATTATTTACTAATAAAAAATTAAATTCAAACCCAGCAAGACAAAGCTTAAATCCTTGTTATATTAAACCCTATATTTACAGTACTCTAAAGTTTTGAACGTGAAAATGGGATTCTGTTGTTTTCCAAATGACATGAGAAAACTGGATTAAGTGTCAGAAATAAGTGACTGAGATTTGTGCACATCCCAAACTACTTTTGTGCTCCCTCTCCCTTCCAGATTAATTAGAAGTTATTTAGGCAGCCAGAGTAGATTGGACAGCAAGTCATATTTCTGAAATGACCATGTGCAAGAGAGCTTGGTCGAGAGTGTACTGTCAAGCTAACTAGGGCTGAACTTCTCAGATATCCTAAACTGGATTAAATGTTAGAAATAAGTGGCTGAGATTTTCGAACTTCTCAGTTACCCTAAAGTGGATTAATTTATAAAAATAAGTGAATGAGATTTATGCACATCCTAAACTCCTTTCTTGCTCCCTCTCCTCTCTGTACGAATAAGAAGTTTTCTTTAGGCAGTCAATATACTTTGAACAAGTCAGATTTCTGAAATGACCATGGGCAGAGAGCTTGATCGAGAGCATACTGTGGAGCTAACAAGGGCTCAACTTCTCAGATATCCTTAGTTTTAGGTACCGGCTGAGGTGTATTAATTTACCCATTGATGCTGGAGAGTTTATAAGGAGCTAAAAGGAGGAACAAGTATGCAAATCATTTGGTAGATAAGGTATTGTAAGGGAAGACAAATCCCACCCGTTGATGATGAAAAAATTGTAAGTAGCTAGGAAGAATTGGACTAAGAATGCCAATTCCTTGACAAAGAAGATTTCGTGAGGATAATGTTAAATGTACTAGATTGATTTTTTTTGCTCTTGACTCATTCATTTTATAAATCAAATGGTTTCTTAGCACATCACTCAGAATCTGTCAAGTGCATTGACCATTAATGGAGTAGTTCAAGCTTGAGCCTGTGAGAATCAGAAACATCAATTGACTTGTCCACCAACTGCATCAATGACTTATCAATCAAGACATAAAAAAATGAGATTTTGTTTGGTCCATGAATGAAAACATTGTGAGGAGCTAGGAAGAGAGATTTTGTAAGGACAATGCACTAGATAGAAAATTCACACTCTAACCTATTCTGTTTACTAATTAAATGGCTGCTTATCACATCAGTTGGAATCTGTTATGAGCACTGACTATCAATATACAATCATTCAAGCTCGAGCTTGTGAGAATTATAAACACATCAATAGAACTGTACACCAGTTGCATCCATGTGTTATCAATCAAGAAATCAAAAATTGACATCCTATTTGGTCCATGAATGAAATGAATATTTAATTGTTATGTCTTTTGTAAGATATAAAGGACAAATGCTGATACAAATAATTGAAATTAATGTTTTGTTGAACCTGGTATGTATGCATTTTCCTTAGGTGGGCATTTATGTCGCGCTTATCTCAATTGCTGATTCACTTAACCTGTTTGCAGGCAACAAGACATGAAATTCCGTAATTATCTTCCTAGAGATAAGAACCTTCAACAAAACAGAGTAGCTCCACCAACCATCCCTAAATTTGATGATCCTGTGGCTACTGCTCCATCAGCAACAAATGGGATAGAGGTACTGTTCTTTTATCCTTTCTAATCCTCTTTTAGAGGGAATTTTGACCAATGAGCTTCACTGTATGATATTCAGTGGTTGTCAATGTGCATTTTCCAAAATGGATGCTGATTCAAATGATTTGTAGGATCCAATTATCAGCATAGCCCCCAAAAAGCCAAATTGGGACCTACGTAGGGATGTGCAAAAGAAATTGGACAAGCTCGAAAGACGAACCCAAAGGGCTATAATTGAACTTATGCGTAAGTCTTTCATTGTGGTTGTTTATTCTAGAACTTGTAAAAGTACTTATTGAATATTTTTATTATCTCTTGTTCTGTGAGAAAGTGTCAAAATGCCTTTTATGTTTTGTATCGCAGGGATGTTCGTTGATCTCCCTTGCCAACTGTTGAAAAATGCAACTAGTGTCAGTCTTCATAATTCTATTTGAGTCACAATGTAATGTATTTGTCAAAAGAAAGAAAAATAAATTTATTGTAAAAGAAATTGACTTTTAAAGCATGGGTTTCATGCTTGGGTCAATGATTTATAGGTCAAAGCCTCCATTGCAGGCTTCTAGGGTATATGTCAAGAGTCCTTGTCCATATTCTCATGTAATAGACCCTTCTTGGGCGTTATCTATCAAGAAAGAACTTTATTTTGATGTAAATTAGGTCTTTTAGGTCTCCTCCACCAAGTCGGCCTCAACCTGGACAAGTCAGCCTAATTAGGAGGCAAAATCCACTATATAAGGGCAGCAACTCAACCTCATTTGGAGCATATTCACAACAAGTTCTATCTACAGTAGCTGGAGGAAGAAAAGAGAGGGAAATCCCTGAGGAAAACCTAGCGAAGAAGAAGGAAGTCTTTGTCAAGCAAAAGAAGTTGAATTTTCTCTCTCTACTACCATACGTGCGAAGTTTTTGGGTTGCTGGGAAGGCTGAAATTTTAGATCTGCAGTAGGGCTGAAATTCTGGTAGCTGGGGGCTGAAAAATTCAGTGTTGCTGCTGGGTTGAAGCTGGAAGGCAAGAGGAGACTACTGAAGTTTGTAGAATCATCTTGGAAAGTTGACTTGGTGGAGGAGGATGGTCTTTTGGTCAGGTCTAAGGTCCTGGTTTGTCTAAATTTGATTTGAATCTATTAGTGGAAGAGTTTGAGTGGGTTTTCCACTATAGAGGGGTTTTAGCCATGGGTGAGTGCCTAAATCTGGTATCGTTGATCTTCATGTTTTGATTTGATGATGGTTTGATGAAAAGAAGATAAAAGAAGAACATTAAAAATGTTCATAAGACTACAAGAATATCACAAGTAATTATCAACATAAGAGAATCTTTTTGCCTTTTTGTTTTTCTAACACCAACCCCTATTGGTAGGGGATGACCTTAGGGACAACCCTGTATCCCTGTTAAATCCATTGCTTAAACAGGTGATTTCTCTTATGCCCCTTAATGGTTTTGCAGTGTAGTTATGCAGTCTTTTCAATCATACTTATAACTGTGGATACTCTAGGGTTCCTCATCATCTTTTGTGGCATACTTAGTGAGAGAGTGAAGGCCGGTGCATGCTCTCTTGAAAAAAAGAATAAAAATACCCAGTCTTCACATAGGTACCACAGGGACAAATGTAGACACAAACATGGACAGTCCCTCCACATTCAAGCAAGCTAGGCTTAGAGAGTCCTACCCAGTGATTGATAACAATGAGAATGCTGAAGTACCTTATCTCTCTGTTAGGACACCATAAGGGTCTTCTACTCCAGAGATTTGGTCTCCAATAAATAAGAATTTGCTAAAGATGTAAAATGTGCAATGGAGGGAGGATGCAGATGATAAATTTTTCATGGAAAATGGGATTGCGTTTAAGTAACTTCTTGTCCTCATTTCAAAGAAATGGCGAGGAAAATCAAATTGATAGGTTTAGATATATTCCCAAGGTTTAAGAGTGACATTGTTAGATGTTGATTTTCTAGTGCTAATTAGACGAGCACAATTTTTTGCAACTGATAATTACTTCCAATGATATATGGTATTACTTTAGCACACCCCAAAGCATCATTAAGCAATTATACTCAGAAAATTCAACTGTAAATGCAACAGAAACAATAAAGATCATAGTAGAATAAACATGCATAGTAGACACCAGAATATTGCCATGGGAAACCCAAAGTTGGGAGAAAACTTAGCAATCTTTTCTAGGAGAAATTGTTCAGTTCAACAAAAGTACATTATGATATTTACAAGTCAAACTTGGTTAGCCTAGACCAAAAATACAACATTGGTCAAACCTGGTCAAACAGGCTGAAATTCGGCCTTTTGTAGCAACAAATCAACTCGGTCAAGCTACCCATAAATACTGGGTCAAATAGTAAAACAATGCAACCCACATTTGCGAGGTCAAACTCAGTCAACTACAGGTCAAACAGATCACAAAGCAGCTTGGTCAAAGCAAGTCAAACATACCTCAGAAACAATAATAATTAGAAAGGTTGGTCAACGCAGGTCAACCAAACCTCAGAAACCGAAATAATTTATTTCTTCTTTGTCAAGCAAGAAAGCTTTTTCAAACTACTCCTAATTATTAGAAGTATAATGAACTAGATGTACAGAAAGTTATCAACATTTCATTGTCCAGTTAGAGAGGACTAGGACAGGCTGGAAAAATTTGCTATATGAAGATTTCAAGATCTCAACATACGCATTTGGATCAAGATATTTGCGTATTTTTAGTTCAAGTTGTTAAATAACTTTCTTATTTTGTATATTATATCTTTAAAAGTTGCAACAAACTCTGGTTGTAATAATTTGTATAAATAAAGAAAAGAAACTCAGAAGAAGGGTTGGAATTTTGGAGAAAAACCCAGATTGTATTATCTCTGTAAAAGTGAGTGTGGGCGATATTTGAAGTGGATCAATCATAATAGATTCTTCTTTCAGCCATTTGCAGTTTGTTCTGTTACTTTGTGTGAATTTATATCTTATGGATCACAGTGTTTTGCATCTATAAAATATTCAATGTATATGAATTACTCTTTGAGAGGCTAAAGTCGAGTATCAATTTTCGCTTGGTTCAAATGCAACAAACTTAATAAGGAAAGATATTTATGAGTGGATTCAATTTGTTTCTATCATACCTTTTCTTGTTTAGTTTGTGTGTTGAGTATTTCATGTTTTTGATTGGAAAATGTGCAACATGAGTGGAGTGCTCGTCAAAACGCTAAGCCATGTTAGAAACCCTTAGTTGACGGGATTTCCACTAAAAGCATGTGCTATATCTTGTGTGAATGCAACCAAGTGGCAAATAATCCCTCAATAGACCAAGCACTTGACAAAATATGTATGGAAGTAGTAAAAGGAGGTCCCTTGTGAAAAATCGATAAAAATATTGCTTATTGCAAACAATGGGTAATTATTCAATGTATTTAATCTTGAGAAAAAATAGACACAAATATTTTTGGACAAAACGTCCTTGAAAAAACCTCGAAGGGAAAAACAGTTATTTAGATCCGAGGGTTTTATTAATTGTCAACAAATTTTGCAATTGATGAATATTACAATATTGTTTTCCAAACCCCGGCAAAGTTATGGCAAAATATTTCTTCACCTCCATAGTTTGATCTAACCCTTGGAAGGCTCACAACCTCCCTCTGCAACCTGACACGCCCCCACATTGGCAAATACTGCTTGTATCACCCCACACGTGTTGCTCTTGGACCCTCTGATGCTCATGGCTTGGACGGAATCAACCTCTTGGCTCTTCTAGCAACTCGTATGACGCAATCTCGTACGATCTATCGAGAAATCTAGGGCATGAATAGTTAAATATTTCTCTACTTGATAATTGCTTGTGATATACTTTTACTTCTTAGCGTATAGTCTTTTCTTTGTTATGTTATTATTGTGTTCTTTTTCATCAAGACAATTACCAATATGCACAATAAAAGACAAGTGACACAGTATGTACGCTTGTCAGCTAGGGCCAAAACCTCTCACCTCTTGAGAGGAAAACCCGATCAAAATTCTTCTTCTAGATCTTCAATTGACGAGTACCAAGACCATGACACAGACCCTTGACTCTAGTATCCTCCCAATAACCTTGTCACTAACCTTGATGCTCTGACTCTTCCCTTCCTCGACTTTCTTCTTGATCACGAATTGCTTTCCTCAGCTCCTTCTAGAGAAACTCGGTCTCTATTCTTCACACTGCTGCTTCCCGGCTTCCTCTAGAGAATCTCGGTCTCTAGGCTTTTACTGGTCTCTTCTAGAGAAACTCGGTCTCTAGATCTCTATCCCGGTCACCCAGAAGAATCCTTCCTTCGTTGCCCCAAAAGAAACCTCTCCTTCGCTTGCCCAGAAGAAATCCTTCTTCATTGCCCCAGAAGAAACCCTTCTTTGTTTCCCTAGAAGAATACCTCCTTCGCCGATCCAGAAGAATCTCTCTTCGCTACATCCAGAAGAATCCTCCTTTGTTGACCCAAAATAACCCTCCTTTGCTTGCCCTAGAAGAAACTCTTTGTACCCTCTTTCTTCGCACTTCTCTTGATCAAATGCAAGTCGAGTTACTTGCCTCTAAGTGAGGTTGAGTGTGGCTATATATACACCTCGACACATGTCCTTTAGGCCGACATGATCTCTAGAGGTTAGGCCGACTTAGCATGTTCTTCCATCGATGTAGCCCAACTTGAAGAGGATAAATGACAAGGTCTTGGAGGATACTTTACATAGACAAGTTTGACCTTTTACAAAGTGTAACATGACTTCATTACATGGCAATGACTCTATCATTTTATGACTAGATGACAAATAAATCCTAAAGACTCTCAACGGGAGTCTTGATCCAAATATAAAATCTCTTGCTTATGAAACCCATGAAGCAAGTCAATACAATAATTTTATTTTCTTCTTTACATCTCATTACATAAAATCATAATTACATGTCATTGTGAAGACTGAACCTAGTTACACTTTTCAACACTCCCTCTTAACTAGGGACATATTCATAATGGTACTTGGACTTTCTCAATCTGAAGAATTTCTCATAAGAAGAATTTGGATTTGTAACTCATTTGTATAATATCATATCAACCAACATTATTACATAGCAAGGCCTTGACTAACAACTCCTTATCTCCACAAGATTTGAGCTCAATGTTGGCGAGACCAATGATTTGTAGACACTCATCATTGTTTGTCTCGGAACATCCCCGCCCGGGTACTCAGGGTGTGTTCCATGAGGACTATTCTTATCTTGGACTCCCTAGCCCTCAAAGAAAATCGGTCCTCCATGACTACTCTTCCATTGGATGCCCTATCTCATCCCCAAAGAGTATCAAATGCTAAATGATTACCCAATCCTCCAGTCTGTCTTCCCAGGTGAAGATCAGAATGCCATGTCTATCTCTCCCTCTCAAATATGGAGGACATATTCCAATAAAGGAATGTACTCATTCCCATTGAAAAGGAATGTACCTAAGCTCTCTCTTGGCTTAGGAATTTCCAAGTTTCTTCCAAGTAAGAAACTTCTTTTCAGGCTCCTTCATAACTAGGGACCTACAACAACTCCTCATGTGGAACAAGTTAACAACAAGCTGCCTGAAGAACTCCTCTCTTTTTCGATGTCATCAATTTCTTTTGTCATGGAGTCTTCATCTTTTGGGTCTCCTTCATAGGGCACAAACCATCCATCACTTTCATCCATGAGTTAGTCATGTCTTCATTTCATCAGAAAGTGATCCATCAGATTTCCATCTGGCTTTGCTTCATGTTATTCTGCTTTCATGCATATTTTCCGGAAGGATCTTACATCCCTCAATATGGTCCTCTTGGAAGTCATCCATAGATCTTCTCTTTGGCAATCCTACATAAGCCCATCTAGATATTAGTTCAAAAATAAGAGATGAACACTTAAATCAAAATTACCTTTGTGATGGTCTTTCATCATGACATCAACCTGTAGGTGTCAACATCCTATATGCAGATTGACACATTTCCCAAAGATATCCATTGTCAAGGGTCTCCATCTTTTTTTAACTCCTATCAGAGTCTTCATATCTTTTTGGGAGATATTCTAGTCAAATCTTCTTGGACTTCGGATGTTGAATGCCTTCTACCTTTGTTGCATATTTTTCACGATTTCTTCCTTTCTTTTCACAGTTCATTCCCAGGAGCTTCCAATCAAAGTTCCTCAATTTTAGCCAGCTTCCTCATGATTCATATGAGAACATATTATGTTGATTTCATCTAGTGTGATTTTATGCTCATCTGCAATCTTTCAGAGGAGGAGATCCTTTCTTCTCTCGATCATGTTTGACAAGGTGGAAATAGTGATCCATAGTATTTGCAACCATATGACATGACTTTCATAATAACCTATGTAAGCATACATACATCATCTTTCCTTTCGGTCATCCAGACTTCCTGTAGCAACTTCATTTGAACGAAAGAACTCTATCCTTTAGACCTGCTTTCCTGCTATGTCATCATACCATCATTCCTTGAATCCCACGAGTTGGAATTCTTGATGAAACTCTTTCTTTCTTTCCAGATCAGTGAATCCTTTGATGAGGATTGCATCAAAGAAGTTTGAGGATCTTTCATTTCCTCACCTGGCAGATGTTTCCTTATTGATTATATTATGATGATCCCCGTCGATGATGACCTCTACTTCTTTTAGATTTCAATGAGGTTTCCAAAAGCTCCTAATTTTTTGTAAACAATAGAATTTATTCCAAATATTCTTTCTGCTTCCCATGTCAAGAGCTCTTACTTCTAATGCTTCTATCACGATGCTATTTTCTATTCTGATGCATCCTATCTTATTTACATCGCTTCCTATCTATAAATTACAAGTAGAAAGTACCTTCTTCATCTCAGTCATAGTAGAGATCTTTTTGCTTCTTCCTTCTTAAGCTTCTTTGTCTCAACTTCTTTCACTTCCTTAGTAATATAGGCTTCTTCCCTGTCCCTCTTGCGTTTAAGACAATCTCTTCTATAGTGCCCAAGTTTTTGACAACCATGGCATCTTTCCTTAGCCATGTTCTTCTTTTTCTTTGGAGGACCAAACTTTCCAAATTTCCCTTTTCTTTTTATCACTGATTGATCCCTTCTATCTGATCTTTTGTTGTCAGATACCATAATTTGATGAATGGGATAACTTCCTCTTCCCTAGTAGATATGAGGTTACCTTGTTCATTAGTTAATGCATTTAGAATAACAAAGATTATTTTGTTATCAGATACCATCTCTCTTAGATCCTGCAATTGCCCTTTTATTTGAGATGCTTTTGAAAGACACGAGGATATCCCTTCATCCTTTGACATCTTCAATTTATATAGATCAAATTTAAGTAAGTGATATGCTCTTTTCTATCGTGCTTTTAAATAAAAGTTCTACCAGCTTATCATATATTTCTTTAGATGTCTCCAACTCGGCTACATAGGAAATGAGAGGATCTTTGATAGATTCCTCAAGAATCTTGAGATCCCTTTTCATGAATTCAGATAATGCTTGTTCTTCGGATGGCTTGAAGACCTTTCCATGGACATGATCAATGACTTCATTTCCATGCAAGGAAGTTTGATATCCCAACTAGCTTATGGTTCTCCTTGAAACATGAAGCCATTTTTACTAGATTAGATTATGATAAAAGGTACTTACTTGTGAAGATAGAATCTTCAACTTGATGACGAACTTGTTGCTTCAGAGGATCCTTTTCAAATGAGATCCTTGCTTTAATAGAGAGAAGATTGCCTTTCGATCTAACCTTCCTTAGATTTGAAGGGTTTCCACTTCTTTGTTGATGTATGAGTGATGATCTCTCAAGTGCTTCTAGGGTTTCGACCTTTCTTCCTGCTTCCTTCTTGAAGATAATTTCAAGACTCATGTTGGTTTAGATTTCTTTGATCTAGGGTTTTGAAGATCATGCCCTTGGTAGCCCTTGGATTTGCTATGATCCTTCTTTGAAGCTTGATTCTCGTGTGTCTACTTGCTTGAATGCCCCTTCTTGACTTCAACACCTAAGCTTCCATACCACGTTGAGAAATCTAGGGCATGAATAGTTGAATATTTCTCTGCTTGATAATTGCTTGTGATATACTTTTACTTCTTAGCTTATAGTATTTTTTTCGTTATGTTATTATTGTGTTCTTTCTCATCAAGACAATTACCAATATGCACAATAAAAGACAAGTGACATAGTATGTAGGGTTGTCAACCAGGGCCCAAACCTCTCACCTCTTGAGAGGAAACCCAGTCAAAATTCTTCTTCTTGATCTTCAATTGACGAGTACCAAGACCATGACACAGACCCTTGACTTTAGTATCCTCCCAATAACCTTGTCACTAACCTTGATGCTCTGCCTCTTCCATTCCTCGACTTTCTTCTTGATCTTGAACTACTTTCCTCGACGCCTTCTAGAGAAACTCGGTCTCTATTCTTCACACCGCTGCTTCTCGACTTCCTCTAGAGAATCTCGGTCTCTAGGCTTTTATTGGTCTCTTCAAGGTCTCTAGATCTCTATCTTGGTCACCCAGAAGAATCCTTCCTTCGCTACCCCCGAAGAAACCTCTCCTTTGCTGCCCCAGAAGAATACCTCCTTCGTTGATCCAGAAGAATCTCTCTTCGCTATACCCAGAAGAATCCTCCTTTGTTGACCCAGAATAACCCTCCTTTGCTTGCCCCAGAAGAAACTCTTTGTAGCCTCTTTCTTCGCACTTCTCTTGATCGAATGCAAGTCGAGTTACTTGCCTCTAAGTGAGGTCGAGTGTGGCTATATATGCACCTCCACACATGTCCTTTAGGCCGACATGATCCCTAGAGGTTAGGACGACTTAGCATGTTCTTCCATCGATGGAGTCCGACTTGAAGAGGATAAGTGACAATGTCTTGGAGGATACTTTACATAGACAAGTTTGACCTTTAGAAAGTGTAACATGACTTCATTACATGACAATGTCTCTATCATTTTATGACCAGATGAAAAATAAATCCTAAAGACTCTCAATGGTAGTCTTGACTCAAAAATAAAATCTCTTGCTCATGAAATGTTAATTTTAGGTATGTTCTATGCTTAGAGCAATTTATTTCAATTTTCATAGTTAGCTCAATATCTTTTCCAACTTAGTAATCACATAAGCATAATAGTAAATTGCAGATAGAACATAAACATAAATCGCAGAAGACAAGCCAAGACAAGAGGACACAAGATGTGGTGCTAGCCAGGGACAAACCCCAATGTGGGGAAACCTTTGATCAATTCTTCTTATATGTTCTTCAATAGTTCAACTGAGAGAGAGAGATAATACATTTACAACAGAAGTCAACACTTTGACTTATCTAAATAAGAGCATAGATCATCTCTAAGAAGATGATACATGAGGTAGCTGAACTTAGTTGAAGACATGTTGCTTCAACTGATTCTCCAAGGTGACTCCATCGCCTTGCCGTACCTATCGTTGTGCTGCTCCTCATCATCATGCTGCACCTCACTGTGCTGCACCATGCTACACCCATCATCACTATGCTGCATCTCATTATGCTTCACTAATCATGACTGTACCATGTACTTGCTGCACCAAGTATCATTGTTGTCCCAAGTACTATTGCTGCACCTTGCTGTACCATGTACTTGTTGTCCCATGTGCCATTGCTGCACCATGCTTGCCATTGCTATCCCATGTGCCATTGTTACACCATGCTTGCCACTGCTGTCCCATGTGGCATTGCTGCACCATGTTGTCACACTACTAACATTGTCGTCCCACTATTAGTGACAACTACTCCTATGATTGCTTACTGCACCAAGCACCATTACCTAGCTGTACCATTTACCTTGCTCCAACAAGCACCATTGCCTAGCTGTCCCATTGCTTGCTGTATTAAGCACCCTTGCCTAGCTGTCCCACTGTTAGTCATTGCTTTCACTGCTGTTTATATTGTGACTGGTTAGGGCATCTAGTCATGCTGCAACAACCCTTAACCATACACCAGAACAACTCTTAATCTTTGCAGCCCTACTAAGGTAGAGTCCTCCACATACACGCTGTTGTTCTGGGCATAAATTTGGCCCAAAACTTCTCCACGTTGTCCCTGTTTTACCACAGTCCCACGCTGTCACTTGCAACCCACTCAAAACAGACTTCCCTTACCTTTTCGCTGCCCCAGATAGACCTGCGTTCACTCAACCTCCAAGCTTAGCTCCTTGGCCCTCTAACAACAACTCGGTTAGCCCTAAAACAGACCTTAACTCCCTCGCTGTCCTAGCTTTCTTGCTGCGGCTTCCATAGAGTTGCCTCTCTCCCTTAGCCGAGTTCCTTGGGCTCATTTGATGAGCTCTTGTGATGCACCAATGGATGTGTAGAGTTGTCATAGGCTAGGGCTTGCTAGGACTGCGGTTAGGGCTTCATTTGGGCTGTGTTTAGGGCTTCCTTAGGCCAACATCTAGGGCTTCTTTTAGGACAACATTAGGGCTGCTTTAGGACTGGGCTAGGGCTTGTTTAGGGCCTCCTCCATAACTGCGTTAAACTTCTTCCATGAGCTCCTTTAGGTCAACGTAGATCCCTTCCATAGCTTCGCTGGCCTGTCTTTTTTGCTACGGCTAGGGCAACCTCCTTTCCTCCAATGTCTAGGGCTTCCACTCCTAGATTTCTCTTCCACTAAAACCCAAAGCGAGTGGAGAGAAATCAAGAGAGAATTGTGTGTAAATGGCTCTCAAGTCACCTCTTTTTATACTAAAACATTGAGCACATGTGTGGGTTATTTGGTTGTTGGCTGACCTTGACGAATTGTCTTATAACACAAATAAATTCATAACTCCATGAATACTTATCGGAATCGGATGATCTTTAGATCAGTCCTACACCTATTAATGAGAGAGATCCAAGAAAAAAACTAGCTGCCATAAATAAGATGACCCATATGGAGTTTGGCCCTAGTTGCCACTTTTAACACTCTTTCTCAACTAGGGAGAACTCCATCCGTTGATCCATTTGCCAAACTGTACTATCTCCGCCATTAGTGTCTTGCACTACTTTGCTCTGCTCTGTTCTGCTCTGCTTTGCTGAACCATGAAGAAGAAGAATTGATCGAGAATGTCTCGTACCATTCTCTACTAACCTGAAGTCTCTTCCATATGAAGAGAGTGTGTCATGCCACTCTTACTGATCCCAGATCAGTTCCAAGAGAGTGAGTCATATCACTCTTACTGACCCGAAGTTAGTTTCATTGATCCCAGATCAATATCAAAAGAGAGTGTCTCAAACCACTCATACTAATCCCAGATCAATTTCATTGATCCTAAATCAATGGAGGTCATCCTAGCGTAGGGAGCACGGTAGATACAACGATGCATCCATCGATAGTACTACTATGGTCCCTAACCCCATTTCCCTGCTCATCGGCCAGATGAGAGGTACTTCTCATGAGTCCCAGACTGCATGGGTAGGATGCCTCGACAGGAGAACTACTCATCCTATCCATAAGTCGCCACGGGGTATCATAGGGGAAGGCTGAACCATTCACCCTGTACACAACGCACCATTAGGGGAGGGTGAGTCGCCCTATGGTCGCTTGTTGTTCCAAGAAGTACCCCAAGCCCCCCGGAGCTCCCAGAGCTCAATGTATGCATCCTACAAGACGCTCATAAGAGGGTCTCTTAACGACTCTAAGTCATTTTGGAAAGTCACAAATTTGACCTTTCCTCGGGGCTTTGACATAATGTCTACTACTTGCACATCAGTCCCAATGCGATGGAGCGTTCTTGCTCATCGATGTACCGTATCCTAGATAAGGTAGTACCTGATGTCTATATGTTGGAGCAATTATAGAATACAAGATTCCTCAATAATCGAATCCCCCTCTGGTTGACACAGAAGATCACGGTGGTATCCATCATGTGTACAAATAGCTCGCTGAAGAGCTTCCACAACTAGGCAGCTGCCAGCTTCACACGAGGTCATACTCGTAGCTATGTATTCGGTCTCAGCGGTGCTCAAAGCAACTGTCTTCTACTTCCTGCTCATCCAGGATATCGTAGCAGAACCCAAAGAGAACCAACACTCAGAAGTGCTCTTATGATCCTCCACACTGCCTGCCAGTCAACATTTGAATAATCATGCAGCTTCACATTTCCGACAGTGTATCTCAATCCATGAGAGATTGTGCCTCGAAGATATCTCAGAAGATTCTTCGCACTAATCTAGTGAGGCTCAACCATATATGAGCTCAACATGCTAACTGCAAAACATATGTCTGGACAGGAGTTCACCAAGAACATCAATGCTAGTATGAGTTTATGAAACTCAGAGGCATTTCCCAAATCAGTTCCGGCATCACTACCACATAACCTCTGAAAGTTAAGCTCCATCGCGATAGTCACGGGCTTGCACTTTACCATTCCAAATTCGGAATCCAACTCCCTCTTACTTTTGCAAATGAGAGGGTCTGCACCTGTCAGAAAGAGGTCGTCCTCAGAAGGTGCCGGTATGAGAGGTCTATCATCCACAACCTTCAAGCAATGGTTTGGATCGGTTTCACTCCTAGTGAATCTCAACTTCATCAGACAACTATCAATCCTCTCATACTACGCCCGGGTTGTTTTGCTTCAAGCCATAGAGGGCTTTCTTCCACCTGCATACATGAGATTCCCGATCAGGAATCTCAAACCCGTCGGGTTGTTCCAAACCTGTGGACCTGCTACATGAGGGGAATGGTCCCCTTGTAAGATTTTCCTTCAGTACATCTCATACATGTACCTTCATGCTCTTTTGAATTCAGGCATCCCTGTCACTATTTGACTCACATCGGGTAGGGCCCCATAAAGTAGACCTCCGGTGCTATAGATGAGATATGTCAATTGGCATGATCCCCAATGGACCATCCTGCAACTTGATGCAAATTGCCAACCCTAAACCCAGAGTAAAAGCATCTTTTAAAATTCTATTTTCAAACACGTACCTTTCCATCGATGAATGCCACCCTAAAACCTTTGACTTCCATTGCCGAAATGGACACCAAGTTCATTTTGCGATTAGGTACATAAAAGATATTCTTGTAGATGAATCGAGTTACCCTCATTCAATTGAGGGTAACATTCCCTACGCCCTTTCCGGGATAGGTGGCATCGACTCCAAGTATAATCCCACGATTGTTTCCATCTCTACCAAATTAGAGAGAGCACCCT
>APFE030019051.1:124170-141380 GCA_000404065.3 Pinus taeda
CATAAGCATAAATTGCAGAAGACAAGCCAAGGCAAGAGGACACAAGATGTGGCGCTAGCCAGGGACAGACACTAATGTGGGGAAACCCTTGATCAATTCTTCTTATATGTTCTTCAATAGTTCAACAGACAGAGAGAGAGAGATAATACATTTACGACAGAAGTCAACACTTTGACTTATCTAAATAAGAGCATAGATCATCTCTAAGAAGATGATACATGAGGTAGCTGAACTCAGTTGAAGACATGCTGCTTCAACTGATTCTCCAAGGTGACTCCATCGCCTTGCCGTACCTATCGTCGTGCTGCTCCTCATCATCATGCTGCACCATGCTACACCCATCATCACTATGCTACATCTCATCATGCTTCACCAATCATGACTGTACCATGTACTTGTTGCACCAAGTATCATTGTTGTCCCAAGTACTATTTTTGCAACTTGCTGCACCATGTACTTGCTGTCCCATGTGCCATTGCTGCACCATGCTTGTCACTGCTGTCCCATGTGGCATTGCTGCACCATGCTGTAACACTACTAGCATTGCTGTCCCACTGTTAGTGACAACTACTCCTATGATTGCTTGCTGCACCAAGCACCATTACCTAGCTGTCCCATTTACCTTGCTCCAACAAGCACCATTTCCTAGCTGCCCCATTGCTTGCTATACTAAGCACCCTTGCCTAGCTGTCCCACTGTTAGTCACTGCTTTCACTGTTTTCACTGCTGTTTATATTGTGACTGGTTAGGGCATCTAGTCATGTTGCAACAACCCTTAACCATCCACCAAAACAACTCTTAATCTCTGCAAGGCTACTAAGGTAGAGTCCTCCACATACGTGCTACTGCTCTAGGCACAAATCTGGTCCAAAGCCTCTCCACGCTGTCCCTGTTTTACCACAGTCCCACGCTGTCATCTACAACACACTCAAAACAGACTTCCCTTACCTTTTCGCTGCCCCAGATAGACCTGCGTTCACTCGGCCTCCAAGCTCAGCTCCTCGGCTCTCTAATGGTAGCTCGGTTAGCCCTGAAATAGACCTTAACTCCCTCATTGTCCTAGCCTTCTTGCTGCGGCTTCCATAGAGTTGCCTCTCTCCCTTAGCTGAGTTCCTTGGGCTCCTTTGATGAGCTCTTGTGATGCACCAATGGATGTGTAGAGTTTTCATAGGCTAGGGCTTGCAAGGACTGCGGTTAGGGCTTCCTTAGGGTTGCGTTTAGGGCTTCCTTAGGACATCGTCTAGGGCTTCTTTTAGGACAATGTTAGGGTTGCTTTAGGACTGCGGCTAGGGCTTGTTTAGGGCCTCTTCCATAGCTGCGTTAAACTTCTTCCATGAGCTCCTTTAGGTCAACTTAGATCCCTTCCATAGCTTTGCTAGCCTGTCTTTTTTGCTACGGCTAGGGCAACCTCCTTTCCTCCAATATCTAGGGCTTCCACTCCTAGATTTCTCTACCACTAAAACTCAAAGCGAGTGGAGAGAAATCAAGAGAGAATTGTGTGTAAATGGCTCCCAAGTCACTTCCTTTTATACTAAAACGTTGAGCACATGTGTGGGTTATTTGGTTGATGGCTGACATTGACGAATTGTCTTATAACACAAATAAATTCATAACTCCATGAATACTTATTGGAATCGGATGATCTTTCGATCAATCCTACACCTCTCGATGAGAGAGATCCAAGAAAAATACTAGTTGCCATAAATAAGATGACCCACATGGAGTTTGGCCTTAGTTGCCAATTTTAACATGAAACCCATGAACCATGTCAATACAATAATTTTATTTTTCTTCTTGACATCTCTATTCTAAAACATTGAGCACATATGTGGGTTATTTGGTTGCTAGCCGACCTTGACGAATTGTCTTATAACACAAATAAATTCATAACTCCATGAATACTTATCAGAATCGGATGATCTTTAGATTAATCCTACACCTCTCGATGAGAGAGATCCAGGAAAAATACCAACTGCCATAAATAAGATGACCCACATGGAGTTTGGCCCTAGTAGCCAATTTTAACATGAAACCCATGAACCATGTCAATACAATAATTTTATTTTTCTTCTTTACATCTCATTACATAAAATCATAATTACATGTCATTATTAAGACTAGACCTAGTTACACTTTTCAACATGACCTCCTCTTGGAAAATATGGCCTCCACAAGAAATCTTGGCCTTTCTCAGAGAAAAGGCGACTCTCCTGGAATCCTCGTGGCCTCAATAATTCAACTTCCCTCTCTGCAGAAAAATTGTGGAAGAATTATTCCTCTGTATCTCAGAAAACTGGAAGAATATTGATGAATGAAAACCTTGAAAAATATTCACTGCTTCAACTACTACTGAAACCCTCACTGGTGTCAACCCCAATCGCAATGATCATTGATCTCCAAGGCTGCCCATCAATTTCCTTTATAATCTCTAGTTAAGAAATCAATGGTTTGAAATGGTCTAATCAATGACTAAGATCACTTAGAAACTTTTCTAGAAGTCTCTAAAGGAAAATTGATCATGTATCAATTATTAGTAATTACTAATTAATTAATCTATTTCCCTAAGTTAAAACGTAGGAAAATAATCAAAATTGATTAATTAATTTAATTAAGACATTTCTATTCAAAATGTTGAAGAATGTAACTAGCTTCGGTCTTCATAATTGTACTTGTCAAAAATAAAATTTATTATTTAAGAAAATGGCTTATTAAAGCATGGGTTTCGTGCTTGTGTCAAAGTTTTCTATGTCAAAGCCTCCATTGAAGGCTTCTAGGTTTTGTCTTGAGTCATTAGAGTCATTGTCATTTGTATTAGACCCTTCTTGGGTTTTTGTATAATGTAAAAAAAATTATTTTTGAGTCAAAAAGGTAATTTGTCACCTCCACTCCAAGCCGGCCTTGTCCCCAAGAAGTTGGCTTATATAGGGGCAATTTGACCTAGCAGAAAGGCTATATAAGGAGAGGGAATTCAACCTAGTTGTCACATTCACTCAACAAGTTCGACCTTCAAGCAAGAGAAGTAGAAAAAGAGTGTGAAGTACCTAGAAGAGGATGATGTTGCTAGGAAGACATAAATTGAAGTTTCTGGGCTATGTATCTCTCACACGTGTGAAGTTTCTGGTCAACTGTTGGGGCCGAAAATCTGTGTTTTTCGCATGTTTGCAATTCTATTGCTGGGGTCGAAGTTCTGCTGTTGGGGGGCTGAAATTTCGAACTAAAGCTAATACTTGGGAGTTGTCACTTGGAGTATTTTGTAAAGATCATCTGTTGCAGGGAAGGGTTGACTTGATGGTGTTAGTTTTTGTAGCATTGGATGTGTTCCAGCCTTGAAATATTGTGGAGAGGCTAGAATACATGAGATCTCCAAAACCCAGAAATCGTTTATGGAAATTCCGCCTAGAAATGACTTAATTAGATTATTAGCCAGTTTTAAAAATTTCCGAAGTCTAAACTTAGGGAATATGGTTAATAAATCAGAATTAATTAAGTCAAGGTGAGGATCTTCTAGAAACTCACATGGATTGATCCAGAGATGATCCTAGCCATTGGTTAAGTTTTAATCTTGGCCATTGGTGCTCCAATAGTGGATTATAAGAGGAAGTCGATGTGGTGATGGAGAAATCATCCAGTGGAGATACTCAGTTGCCCAAACAGGTTGATTTTCTTAGAAGCAGCAACTCAACGGAGAAGATAGAGCTAGAGGGTGAGTAGCAGGTGGAAGAGGAGGGCAACAACATTTCGGGAGGAAGATTTCCAGTTCCCGGAAGAGGCAAAGGAAGGAAGGCCGAAATCTCCAAAGGGCTAGCATAAGCTCTACACAGAGGGTGTCACAGACAACTCAACGCAGAGGCTAGGGAGGCAGTTTTAGAGGCAGAGAATAGTTGTGGGGTGAGAGAATATTCTCACAATATTTTTGCCAATATTTTCCTCATATTAGATTGCCAGTTGGGCATCTAGATTATTGTACTTAGAATTGCTGCTGAAGATTAATAATAAAATCGTCATCTGCTGCACTGGTTTTCCCAAGTTGGGTTTTTCCAGGGACAATTGTCCAAAAATAACCATGTCAAAAAATTGTGTTTGCTAGAATTTCTCAGTTTCTAGTATTTTATTTTCCGCATTATTTTTATGGTGAAAATTGCAATTGTGATTTTATTTGATGTTCGTTGTAGCAAATAAACTGCATAATTAATTTTCAGTTAGAAGAATAATTTCCAGTAGCTCAATAGATAAAATTTCACATGGTATTAGAGCACAATTGATTAGCTGGAGAGCTTGGAAGAGAAAAGAAAGAATTTCGTTGCTCATTGTTGGCAGTGGGTTGAAATTCCCAAGGGGCAACGCAGTCTTTTTGCTAGGAGGCCGAATTGCTTGAGGAAGATTGTTTTTCTGAGAGGGGCAAAAAAATTTCAATTATTCCAGAACAAGTGATTCCAGAGGCAGAGGGAGCAACTCAGATTTTCTTGTTGAGCAGATCTCTAGCTAGACGCAAAGGGATTTTGCAATAGTTCGCTAGAGGAGAGCCAACGTCAGGTTGGAAAAGAGGAATAACACACTAAATTCTTCAGCATAGCCATGGATAGAAGTAACATTCAGGAGACTTTAGATTTGTCTTCCGGATTGGAGGACGAATTTGCTTGCTTAGCAAGATCAACTTCATAAGGAGTCTGGTACATAGACAATGGAGCATCAACTCACATGACATGTGTTAGAGAATATTTCTCTAGCAACAAAGAGGAGCAAATGGACTTCTAGATTACTATGGGAAACATAATGAAATGTACTCCAGTAGGGAGAGGTACCATAGATTTTCAGAGGGAGTCAGGAGCAAGCATCAACGCTACAATTGTATTGCATGTGCCAGGATTGGGTATGAACCTGATTTCAGTATCCCAGTTACAGGATAAGGAGTATGATATTCACTTTGTAGGGAAAAAAGTGTATGTCAAACATCCGAAGTGGAAAAAGGTAAGACAGATTGGAATTCGAAGTAACAGATTGTACCGATTACAAATCAATTCTCCAATGGCACTAGTAGGCAGTGACAGTAGTAGTGGGAAGGAGTTGAATGAGTTATGGCATAGGAGAATGAGACATCTACACCATGGAGCACTCAGGATGCTCAGAGAAACGCTAACAGGGGTTCCAAAACTTGGCACAGAACACGATGTTGTGTGCAGAGGATGCGTACTTGGGAAGTATGCTAAGGCAACATTTCGAAGAAGTGATAGCAGAGCTGATGGCGTGTTATGACAAATACATTCAGATATTTGTGGCCCGATGTCCACTAGAGCTCTCAGTGGTACCAAATATTTTGTCACCTTTATTGATGACCATTCCATGAAAACTTGAATCTACTTCTTGAAGACCAAGGATGAGGTCTTTGATCGTTTCAGGGAGTTTAAAGCTCTCATAGAGAATGCGACAGGGAAGATGATCAAGGTGCTTCGCTCAAATAATGGTGGAGAATATATTGATAAGGACTTAACAAGTTTCTGTGCAAAGGAATACATCAAAAGAGAATGGACAACTCCATATAATCCACAACAGAATGGTGTAACGGAGCGAAAAAACAGAACCATTGTTGGAGCTGCAAAAACTATGTTATATGACTAAGATCTACCCATATTTCTATGGGCAGAAGCATGTAACATGACAATATACATTCAGAACAAGACTTCTCATAGAGCATTGGGGAAAAATGCCAGAAGAAGGAGTCTTCACAGGGAAGAAGCCAGAAGTAAGCCAATTCAGAATTTTTGGTAGCATTGCTTATTGCCACCTGCGAAACCTCGAAGCCATACAAAATCTACATTCCTAGCAATAGGAAGATTGTAGTAAGGTGAGACGTGAAGTTCATGGAGAACCGAGCTTTCAGGAGATCTCGTGAGATGCTTACAGGTGACCAGAATCAGTCAACAGAAGCTCCTTTAGTGCAGCAACAGTGGCAGCCAGTGGGACAAGCAGGACGACAGTCACATGGATCAAGTACTGTGACTAGTACCAGTATTTCCTCAGGTGTAGGAAATCCGGGGAGTTCTTAGTAGATGGAGCAACAGAGACAAGATGAGGAGGAGCTGGCAGAGCCTCCCACGACTAGTGTTCGAGCCAATAGAGAGGTTCGTTAGACATTTAAAGATGTAGAGGAGTTTATTGGAACTCCTAGGACGAGCAAAAGACAACACAGATAGTCTGACAGGTACCAAGCATTGGTGGCTCAGGTTGCAGAACCTTCCAGCTTTTAGGAGGCCGCACAACATTAGGTGTAGGTAGATGCCATGGTAGAAGAGTATAGCTCTATCATGATGAATGATGTTTGGGAGGTAGTGCCAAGCCCAGAAGACAGATCAATGGTAGGTTCTAGATGGATCTATAAGATCAAATATGCGATAGACGACAATGTGGAAAAGTACAAGGCGAGGTTTGTGGAAAAGGGGTATGCACAAAAAGAAGGGATAAAGCATGAGGAGACCTTCACCCCAGTTGCTAGATACACTTCTATTCTGTCAATTATATCTCTAACAGCTCAGATGGGATGGCAGATTCACCAGATGGATGTCAAGACAACCTTCTTGAATGGGGTGATAGAGGAAGAAGTGTACATAGAACAACCAAAGGGCTTTGAGACTCATGAGAGGCACACTCATGTGTGCAGATTGAAGAAAGCTCTATACGGACTCAAGCAGGCTCCTAGGGCATGGTATGATTGACAACTACTTGTAGTAGATGGGATTCGTCAAGAGTGATGCAGATTCCAGCCTTTACGATTTGATGGTAGAGGGTGAGGCACTCATTCTAGTTTTGTATGTGGATGATCTCTTTTTGACAAGATCGTTAGGGCTCATAGAGGATTGCAAGAGGAACCTGGCAGCAGAATTTGACATGAAGAATTTGGGGTTGATGCACTATTTTCTAGGATTGGAAGTGTGGTAGAAGGATGGGGAGATCATCCTTGGGTAAGGAAGATATGCTACAGATATTCTGAAGAGGTCCAAGATGCAGGATTCCAGACCCATGTCTACAACCATGATCACCAACTAGAAGAAGATAGATGCATCAGATGACAAGGATGTCGACCCCACCTTGTATAAACAACTTATTGGGTCTATTATGTATTTGGTCAACACTAGGCTGGATATCTTCTTCACAGTCAATACCCTTAGTCAGTTCATGGTAGAGCCGAAGAGGGTACATTGGGCAGTAGCGAGGCATATTTTGAGGTATGTTCGCAGCACAGTCGAGTATGGATTGAGATATACTCGCGGGGACGACGTCAGACTTTGTGGGTACACAGATGCAGATTGGGCAGGTAGTTCAGTGGATAGGAAAAGTACCACCGTGCACTGCTTTAGTGTTGGATCAAGGATGGTTTCTTGGTGTAGCAAGAAGCAGAAGTCAGTAGCATTGAGCTCTGCAGAAGTAGAATATATGGCAGCCAACACAGCTACATGTGAAGCTATATGGCTTTGGATGTTGCTAGTAAGCTTGTTTAGGCGGAGGATGGAGGTGACCAATGTCTTGCACATTGATATTCGATGTCACTTCATTAGAGATTGTGTACAACGTGGAGCAGTTCAGGTACAATATGTTCCCACAAAAGAGTAGGTTGAAGATATACTCACGAAAGCTCTAGGGAGAGCTAAGTTCGTTTATTTTAGAGAATATATGGGTATGGTGGAGAACCTGTTTCAGTAGCAGGGATATGCTATTTTGGATGCTTTTTAGTTTCAGATGTTGCAGTTGTAGCAACAATAGATGAAGAGGGAGTAACAACACAGATGCAACATATATCAGAGTTGCGCAGTGGTTGGTGGGCAACAACAGCCAAACATCAACAATGTGACAGGAGATGATGTAGAGACAGGGTGCTTCTATAGGGTGTGCAGTAGCACTGGAACACATTCCTCGCTAAAAGGGAGTGTTAGTTTTTGTAGCATCAGATGTGTTCTAGCCTTGAAATATTGAGGAGAGGCTAGAATGCATGAGATCTTCAAAACCCAGAAATCGTTTTTGGAAATTCTGCCTAGAAATGACTTAATTAGATTATTAACTAGTTTTAAATATTTCCTAAGCCTAAACTTAGAGAATATGGTTAATTAATCAGGATTAATTAAGTCAAAGTGAGAATCTTGTAGAAACTCACCCGGATCGATTCAGAGATGATCCTAGCCATTGATTAAGTTTTAATCTTGGTCGTTGGTGCTCCAACAGTGGACTATAAGAGAAAGTCGATGTGGTGATGGAGAAATCAACCAGTGCAAATACTTAGTTTCCCAGGCAGTTTGATTTTCTTAGAAGTAGCAGCTCAACAAAGAAGATAGGGCCAGAGGATGAGTAGCAGGTGGAAGAGGAGGGCAACAACATTTTAGGAGGAAGATTTCTAGCTCCTGGAAGAGGCAAAGGAAGGCCGACCAAAATTTTCAGAGGGCTAGCGTAAGCTTCTGCGTAGAGGGTGATGCAAAAAGCTTAGCGCAAAGGCTAGGGAGGCAGTTTCGAAGTAGAGAATAGCTATGGGGTGAGAGAAAATTCTCATGATATTTTTGCCAGTATTTTCCTCAGATTAGATTTCCGGCTGGGCATCTAAATTATTATACTCAAAATTGCTATTGAAGATTAATAATAAAACCCTCATCTGCTACACCGATTTTCCCAAGTTGGGTTTTTCCGGGAACAATTGACCAAAAATAACCGTGTCAAAATTATTGTGTGTGCTAGAATTTCTCAGTTTCTAGTATTTTATTTTCTGCAATATTTTTATGGTGAAAATTATAGTTGTGATTTTATTCATTGTTTGCTGTAGCAAATAAACTGCATAATTAAATTTTTAGTTAGAAGAATAATTTACAGTAGCTACAATAGATAAAATTTCACAGGTGGTTGGAGGAGGTCTTTGTCTAGGTCGAAGAAGTCTGGAAGTGTTTCATCTTGAATTGAATCTACTGAAGGAAGAGTTCTTGACTGGGTTTTCCCCTTATAGGGGTTTTGCCCTATCTATGTGCCCACATATTGTCTCTTGTTCTTGTGATCTTCATGCACATATGATTTGGTAATTGCTTGATGAAAGATAAACTAATTAAGAAGTAAAAGGGACCAACATAATTCACAAGTAATTATCAAGAAAGAGAAATCAAACTGTAAATCCTACTAGTATTGATTTCTCAACATGGTATCAAAGCTAAGGTCGAAGAAGGTTGGAGATCACTTTGTTGAAAAGGTTACTTCCTCTATGACAAATTACTTGAAGATGGGATTCAATATTATAAAAAATGCAGGAAGCTGGATTGGAAGGACCATCTACAACTTATCTAAGAAAGTCAAAAGCAAGGGGTTCTTGGCTGCAGTTATAGGTACTCTTGATGATGACAATGCATGGATCATTGATAGTGGAGCATCAAGACATATGATGGGAGAAAGTGGACAACTTCATACTCTATCAAAGGAACCATCATCTCATGTACTGGAGCTAGGAGACAACAATAGTTATGCAGTCAAGGGCCTTGGATCTATATCATTGAAGCTGGAAAATGGAGCAAAGCTACATCTCAACAATATACTCTATGTTCCAGGTTTGAAAACAAATTTACTTTCAATTTCTTGTTTAGAAGATAAAGGAGATAGGGTTGCCTTTGTAGATGGTAAAGTTCTGGTTTGGGGAAAAGATTCAAGCATTGACAAGGCAAAAGTTATTGGAGTACGTGAAGGAAGGCTATATAGAGTTATAACACCATCTCTCCTCAAGGCCTAGTTCACATGGAGATCAATCCTATTGAACTATTGCATAGAAGATATGGGCATATACATTACAATATCATCCTCTCTTAATCAAATGGTAAATGACATCCCCAACATCAAGGAAGATTGTGAAGGAGTATGTAAGGGTGAGCATTGAGAGCCATGGGCCTCCACAACAATAGATTGCTCTCCATGGATCCCCACAACCATTTAGAGATTGCTCGTGGTTCACTTATTGGACGAGGAGGATGCACCTGATCCATCATGCCTAGTCGGCCCCGGATCTACACCATACACTTGCCAGATGATCTAGGACTTGCATGATGATGTGGCATCACCTACACCATCATCCTAGCCGTTGCAGGTGCATCTTCGATTTGTTTGGAGATCCATGAGGACACTTGTGTGCCCCCACATGTCATTTGGAGCACCACATATTATCACAAGGGGTCAACCCCTCTTTTGATGGTCCTATTCTTCATTGCGGCAACCATGGACCTCATTAGGCCTATTAGAGGGTCCTATGACATGCATAGATTATTATTTGACCTCTTGAGAGGCTTACTTTTTCATTTATGAGCTAGTTTGGTGGGCTTGTCACCAAAAGTTGAATTATTAGAACATTATTTTATTTTTGGGGCTTATGTAGGCCAAGGACGCTAATTCGAACTCCTAATTTGTGTATAAGTACAAGTGATATGAGTTCATTTGCTCATCATCACTTTGGTTTGGATCTCTTATCTCTCTTGAGATTTTTGCACTTTTTCTAGAGGATGAATTGGAGCTTTATGGATGAGTTTTGATGTGTGGATATTGGTCTATTTTCTCTTGGAGCTTCTTTATTTTCAATTGTGGATGGTTGGATATGCTCTATTATGTGTAAGTACGTGCTTTTTGATATTATTCTTGTTTACTTTTGTCATATATGTTGGGCTGGGATTTTCGTTGTTCTAGGGCTAATTACTGCATGCATTTATTGCTTTAAATTGTGGAATTTGTCTCTATTATAGCATCCCTCAATGTATGGGCTATATGATAGGAGCGAAATCTCCTAGGAGCAATTCCATCAATGAATTCAACCTTGACAAGCCATTCCTCTTGCACATCGAAGTATAAAAGCTGCAAGGTTGCTTCTTCTTGACCTAGAAATGGCTTGTCAAGGAAGCGTCTTTATATATATATATATATATATATATTATTTTTTTTTTTTTTTTTGCATTTATATTCAAAACAAACATCCTAAATACCAAATTAGTTGTAGAAGACATGAAAACATGCATATTTTTACATAAATCAAGATAGATATGGCATCCATGATTCCGTTGTACATCAATGATTAATTATTTGAGCATCAACCATCTATATTCTAGCAATTACAAACATACATCAAATTTTTAAGCATATTATAAAGCATAAAACATTTAAGCATATTGTAAAACATAAAACATAAAGCATATTATCTAGCAAGTGAGCAAATGTCAACATTAGTCATGTCCAAAATTCAAATAATAATGTTTACAAAATAGGCCACATGGCCACCACCAAGACAAAAAGGTTCAAAGTCACAACAAGCCTACGAGTCTAATCTATGAACAAAGTAGTAAATTATGAATATATCTACTAATCTCTCCTCCTAACACGAAGAGTACGTGGCGATGGGCCTCCACGTGGTGGCAATGAAGAAGATGGTGGCTGTGGAAGTTGTGGCATTGAAATTGATGAAGACGAAGCCCCTGTTGTTGGTGTTGAACCATGGAACCTGGGAACCAAGGGACCAGATGGGGGTGGCATCTCAACTCGATCATCATCATCCTGGATAAGAGCATCCTCAAATTGCTCTAATCACAACACTCCATCCTCCAAATTGGGCTCCTCTGGATTCCAGTCCCAAACCTTAAGGTCTTTATTAGTCTTTGCATCATCACAGTAGTGGGACAACAATCGCAAGTTGTAATGAACATAAACCAAGCTCTCTGCCTGGTCTAAACTCAACCTGTTCCTTTTAACACTGTGGATAAAAGAATAAGAGCTCCAACACCTCTTTGCAGAAGAAGTGTTTACCACCTGTGATAGCACCCGCAATGCCAAAGTCTGTAGAAGTGGGTTAGCACCTCCATGCATGTTCCACCACTCAAGAGAAGAAAAAGTCTCTCGATCTCTAATTGCATGCATGCTCCCAAATGGACTAGTGCGAAGTGTATAGTTTCTCAACTGTTTCTATACCATGGCAACCTCCTCCTCGTCAGGGACTAATTTATCCAATGCAATCATATATTTTTCTAGAACCTCTGGATCTAGTTGTGGTTTTCTCATGCTCCCCCCCCCAGGTGCTGGTGTTGAAAGCCATGATGGATGATAGTATTTAGGTGTCAAAACATATGCTAATGCATGCAATGGAACATTTAGCATATCCCATCCTTTTTCCACCTCTGCATGAATATAATTGTACAAGGTGATATCTCTAGGCTCAACAATGTCTTTAATCTACCCCAACATGCTATCCATTTGCTCGTACACCTCCCCAATTATTGGCGGATCTGAATTTGCAAACTTGATCATGCAATAAATTGGTTTGGTGAATTGCAAAACATATTTAACCTGTGACCAAAAGAACATGTCAAGAATAGTGTCCTTGGCTCAATTAGCACCATCTCTATCAATGTTAATTTCCTCCCATGATTCAGAGGTCACCATATTAGTTAAATCTTGTCTCACCTTCACTAGCTGCTTAAAGGTGAGGTATTAACTTGCAAATCTTGTTTTTGCAAGTTTAAGCAACTGCAACTTGGAGTAAGTACCATAGAACTAGTTTACTCTTGTATGCCCTGTGATAAATTTAATGAGTTGCTTCCCTCTCTTGTAAAGCTCATTAATCCATTCACATTCTTTATGCGTCACTATATCATGCATCAAAAGGTTCAATGTGTGCACCAAACACCCAGACCAAAAGATGTGTGGATGAGTACGCTCTTGTTGCATTATCTGTGATCACTTGAACTACATTATTAGGACCAACATCTTTGATTGATTACAATAGGAGATTTGCAATGTTTTGGGAAGTTGCACTGATGGAGGAGTAATGACATGTAATAAATATGGCACCACTAGCAGAAACAACAAGAACATTTATCAAATGTTGGTTTCTAATATTTGCCCACCCATCTGATACAATGGATACCCCACAATCCACCCACTCATTTGTAAAATGTGTCAAAGCTCTTTGAAACCTTTTCTTTTTCTCTTTCTAATAACATTGTTCTAGCTTTCTCATAGTTGGGGGCCTTGTATCTTTTTGGGGCTTCATTGATGGCCTTTACCATTTCATGCCAATAGGGAGAGCGAAGCACATTGAATGGTACACTGCAAGCACAAAGAAATTAGACTATCTTTCCATCCACATCATCCCTCCCAACAACACTAAGGAAATCCCCTATTGTTCTTTTACCTCCAGAGCTTGTAGAAGTGCCATGAGGAGATGAGCTACCAAATCTAGAGGTTGCACTTGATTTAGATTGAGTTTTTTGTTTCTTGTTTTTTGTTGTGTAACCTCTTCTATTTGGATGTATTTTCTTCTTTGTTCAATTGAAACCTTTGGGCAAATTGCTATCCCCACGAAACCCTTTTTCTCATCACTATCCATCACCCCACAAAGATGCCTTCGCACACGGGTATATGAACCACTATATGGTTTTCCTCCATGACAACCATGAGGGCACAAAAACTTGTAGCTTCCACCACCTTTTAAGTTTTCCCCCTTCAAGTTTGGTCACATAGTTCCACAAGGGTGTCAGTGCAACTTTCCCCTCTAGTGTTTCAATGTTCTCACCAGGTTCATCCCCTTCCTCCTCATCATACATTGGGTCACTCATATGGGGACTACTATTCTCTTCTTCTTCCCTTCTATTCCTACCCCCTTGCCATCACGAAAACCAAAAGTGGAATGATACATATAAGCCAAAAAAACACCATCTTGGAATATGAATATAGGTGGTGGACAACCTGCAAATAAATGAGCAAGAAGAAAGAATGGGAAAGAGTAGAAGAGGGAGGAGAGAAAATACAAAAAACAATGACAAAAAAATGAGGGAGTTTGGGATTTGCACTTACCTCTTTAGCTCTTGTAGATGGAAGCCCTTCTTAACTCTTCCAAGCTCCTCCTGCTTCAATGCTCCTAGCTTCGCCTTCACTCCTCCAAGCTCTCCTAAACTCTCTCTCCTCCAAGCTCTCTTATCCTCTCTTTCTCCTCTCTTCTTCAAGCTCTCTTCTCCTCTCTTCTCCAAGCTCTCCAAAAACATAAGAGTGAGAAACTGGGAGGTGAAAAGGACTTTTATCCTTTTCATTCCATCCCTAACCCAACACTAACCTACCCCCAACCCAACTTGAGCCAAAAAAAGAAAAAGAAAAAATAAGTTTAAGTGGGCTGCATGACGGAATCGACCGGCGGGCCCACAAAAGCGGTTAGGATCTACCCAGAAGTGGCCTCGATCTGCCCTTTGAAACGCGAATCGGGTTGCATTCCCACATGCTAGGAATCGTCGGCCCGACCCGATCTGTGTTTCGGCTTTTTAGAGCCGTGTTTCAGAGGGCGGATCGGTCGCGTTTCCATACGGGACGTGGATCGGGCTTTGGAGTTGGGGGGGAATTTTCCTGCAACACTGATCTTGAGGCCTCCTTGACTGGGAACCAAGAAATCATACTCATACTCAACATAGACTCCATTCTCCCAAAGATTAAGGCACTGATCTACCAAGGGTGGTCACTAAAAATCATATTCTCTCACATCCTTCCAGGACTAACCACATTGGGGTAACTAGGGCATCAATTGCCCGACACGCTAGCCATTAGAAGAATTCGATCTCCTAGGGTCTCCTGTACTGGCCTTTCCTCTAACTCTCCTCCAATTTTGAAGACATTCCGACAATGGAGTTGGGAGAAAAGCCAAGCCCTAGCTCTGGGATCAAAACTTGTCCTGCCATCCCCAAGGCTAGTACCTCATAGGGTCAAAACAAAATATTTGAGTGAAAATACTTTCTTTGATCCTTCCCCACCTTGTCTAGGGTAAGAATATCATTGGTTGCTACATACTTTCCTCATACCCTAGATCGCGTCCACTTGGCCCAGTGTGGTCCCGCTCCTTTAAAGATCATTCTTTAAGAACCATCCGGGATACCAATTCTAACAAGCGTTTTGGGGATTGGGGAACTCCTTCACAAGTATTATCCCATAAAACCTAACCCTCAAAATCTTATGTTCCTTTCCCTAGAATACATGGTACCTTGCTTAGGAATTAAGCAAGCTCCATCCTTCAAACTTTTTAATGAAAGGGTTTGTTTGGGTCACTCATAACCATTGACTTATCATTCATTAGTGACTCCATACATATCGCGTTTCCTCCCATCGGTGAAAGTCTGTAAATAGAAGGGAGCCTTAGCTGAGGTGACAGTGGGCTAAGTCTCTATTTGTTTCCCTTGGGCTAGCATTTGCCCTTTAGGGATCCCCCTTAGGCCCCCTGCTAGTTTGAGCGGTAACATGTACCAAACATGTTGATATACATTGCCACTTCATCAGACAACTTGTAGAGAATGGATCTATTGAGCTTCAGTATTGTCCCATAGAGGACTAAACTATAGACATTCTCACCAAGTTTTTGGGTCTTCAAAAATATGTAAAATTCGAGGATAAGCTTGGTGTAGTTAGTAGATTGACCATTAAGGGAAGGTGTTGAAGTAAATATTAGCTTCATTAGATATTAAACTTAGACATTAAGACAGTTGATTTGACTTTAGGTTATTTAATGTTTTTATGGCTTATGTCACTTTACTGTGTTTCCCATCTATTCTACATTCACAAGGTGGATTGAATTGACGTGCTTGTAATCTTATACAAGAAAGCTTTTGCTTTCTCTTTCGAGGTATCTTGATTTCTTTATGTGCTTGATATTTTTAGTAGTAGCATGTGTCCTAGGGTTTTAACAACCAGAATAAATATAGGCAGGGCCAAGAGGCATCATTTCCTTATTGACTAAAAGAGCCATGCCTCTTTCTTATGTTAACGGAGGGACAAGTTGAGGCACATGTAAAAAGGGTTTTTGGACACTGGGACGAGCTCATTTTCATCCTCTTCCGCATGGTATGTTGACTGAGTCAGTAAGTTCAACTTGCAGAGTGTGAGTTTGACTCATTGGACCCTCGATATATGTGTTAACATGGCATGGATGAGCTCATTTTCATCCTCTTACCTCACTCTTTATATTTTTGTTCCTGCTGAGTTTTTGCAGTGTTTTTTCCTGAGTTGAGTCAAACTCTTGAATCTTTTGCCTTGCTGATTCATGTCTGATGAGCATCCAGTGCCTTGCTGCTATGTGTAAATATTATAACCTGTTAAATGGTTGAATGTGAGGGCTGAGGTAGCCTAGTTTCATATCAAGCTTTAGCATAACAAATGTCAACATTAAACATCAGAAGCTTCACCTAATAATGGCACCCTGAAGGAGAATAAACAGATACTGCATTCTGACCCTTGAAAAGCCTAGACAAAGTTGCCAAATACCAATAAACAAAAGAACATAAAGACGATGGAAGTTCATTGTCATTACATGTCTCATGGGACAGTGTTAGTGATATAGCTGCCGCATGCAGGTTTGCCCATTGAGCATCAACCCTGTAAATCTGAGTGCTCATGAACATAGTTTTAAAAAACTACCGTTTCGAAACGGAAACGGCCGAGTTGGTCTGTTCCATTGCCCTCCGGAGTGACTCGGTACAAAAAACGGCTCGGTTGGCCGAGTCAGCCATGACTCGGCCGAGTCATTGAATGACTCACTGTTTCCTGTACTGACTCGGCCGAGTCATTGAATGACTTGCCGTTTCCTGTACTGACTCGGCCGAGTCACAAATAGCGGCCCGTAACCCACTAAAACCGCAATTTAACATAATTTTAATGAAATTTTAAGGGGTTTGCTGATTGGTTTGGACTTCAATGTGTTTTATGAATTAGCTAAATGTTATTTGGGGTCCATTTCCCTCTCCCAAACCCTATTTAACACACTCAAATGCTCTCTACTATTGATATGCTATTCAAATTTCATGGTAATGTTAAATTTTAAAGTAAAAGTGACATTCTCCTTAATCTTCATTTTCATCCTTTTACTTAAATTTTTAACATTACCATGAAATGACTCAGGATGTTTGAGAGTGGTTTTGGCCTCATTGGATTTCATATGGAGAAAGTAGAATTTTAGATTTCATTCAAAATCCAGTAGACTTATCAGTTTTTAGGATTTCAAGATTGGAGGATTGCAATGTTTCCATTGAATTTTGTCATGTATTAGGGTATGGAACTCGTAATTAATCAAGAGCACCAATCCCTCTATGTACCTTGATGTTAGTGAGATTGGTTTTCGAACCCCTCTGGGATTCACTCCCAAACCAAGAGCTTCTGAAAAAGTCGCTCCTGCTCCCGTTTTCGCTCTCGCTCCC
>APFE030019051.1:141400-165352 GCA_000404065.3 Pinus taeda
GATTGGTGTAGTGGAGAGTCGTCCAGCAGAGTTTGATCCTGATGAGGATCTTGATTTAGATTTAGATATCGAGACATCAGTTGAACTTGAACATGTTGTTCAGTTGAATGCAGATCCCAATCCACCAGCCTGTCTCACAGCCAACAAGGACCCCAGTTGTAGGTGCTTCCTCTGCTCAGCCATGACAGAAGCGCAGCCGCATATATACTCTATCTCAGCTTGCATTTGCTGCAGTTGCACAACCTGCTTGTGGTACCACTTCTACAACTGCAGTTGGAGATGATGATGATGATGAGGAGCCATGGGGCCCCCTGTCTGACTTTGATGATGATCCAGAGATTGATCGACATGATCTTGGCTCCTCTGGCAGTAGCTACTAGCCAGTAGCTGTAGTACTAGTACTGGAGTCTAGTCACAGTTTACTTTTGTTGTAGAGGCCATTTCTAGCCTCCTTGGTTGTGTTTTTTGTTTTGAGTCTTTGATCATGTATGACAGTTGACTATGTATTGCCATTGGGTACCATTTTGATATAATGGATTGGTTCATGAGCCTACTTTAATCATATGTTGTCTTCCATCTATATTATAATGCTGTGTGTTTGGAAACATGAATGAAAATCTTTAAAATTATGTTTAAAATCTTTAAAATCATGTTTTTTTATAAAAAAAAATAAATATTTAATGTATTTTTTACAACGACCGAGTCATTGAAATCGAGTCGGCCAAGTCATTACTGTTTCGGAGTCGGAGTCGGAGTCGATCCTCGGCCAAGTCGGAGTCGGAGTCGGAGTCGATCCTCGGCCAAGTCGGAGTCGGATTCGGAGTTTTAAAACTATGCTCATGAATATAGGTTGAAAGGATTAGTGTCTTTGCAGCCCAACTGGCAGCAAGACTGTATATTTGTCATTTTGGATACCAGGAGATATATTAGAAGTTAACATCTTTGCATTTTACAGTTTCCCATGCAAGAGAAGACAGCCAATTTTGGCCCCAGGCATCGGGGCTAGGGTCACCCTAGTAGGAACTGGAAATTTGGGGTGCTAAGCCAATGTTACAAGTTGTAGAGTATTCCATAGGAGAAGCAATGAATTAACATATACTATTGTTGAGCATCTTCCATAGAAAATTGGCTTTAGCACACAGGGATGCAAAGTCATTCTGTTGGGAAAACTTGAGTTATCAAAAGGCTATTATATCTGCAAATCTTGTACAATGGCCTGAGCAGGGAATCAAGGGGTGATCCATAAATGGCAGCCCTTTACATTTGAAATCTGTTAGATTATTTGGATATAGTTTGTCTTCTTTGGAGTCAAGCATCTATCATTTTATAGGCTGTAATTTGGATCTGCATGCCTTGCATGCCAACAGGGTCACTGTCCCATAGCAGCAAAAGACATGCAGAGTGAATGGGATGAGCCAAGCTTTTGCTTCAATTTGGAGGATGTTCAAAATGTTATCCAGAGATGCCTCTTGTCAATAAGAGTAGAATGAACTTGTGTCTAATCCTGAACTAGAATACCACCATTGAGATCCAAATGCCCTTCCCTGCAGAGTACCCCCCAAAAACTCTCAAAATTTAACCAATTTTGTAGGGCTTTGTTCTCAATAGTAAAGATGGGAGGCAACAACTCCAGAAGCTCCGATAATTCTGTCAAACTTCGTAAGCATGCAACTCGTTGTTCCTACTCTGGTCTTCTTGTCTGTTTCATGTGGTTTTGTTTTATCCATTTTTTTTTGTCGTTTTTGGCACCTGTGTTTTATGGTATTTGTCCAATGGCATACTTGTCAATTGAAAGCTTGTCTTTTCCTGGATGGAGGCGGCTACAGAGATTTGGTTTATAACTTTAGTTATATAGCTTAGACAATTCAAAGTGAAGTTAAACTTACTGCACACAGTTCTGGAAAAGGGGGTAAGGGGATCAAAGCAGGAAAAAGGTTTCCAAGGTTCTTCAGTCTAGTGTGCAAACTGCCTGTCAGAATTCCCTTGTCAAATAAGGGATCATTATCGTCCAACTATCAAACAAAACTACTACATATATCATTCCAATGGATATTTGAGTAAAGTATTTTAGAGGTTCATCATTTGTGAAGTAACTATAACCCTAACGTTATTTGCATCAAGCAGCGCACCAACAGGTATAAGAATTGGCATTGCATCAAGCAGCGCACCAACAGGTATAAGACTTGGCATTGCATCAAGCAGCGCACCAACAGGTATAAGACTTGGCATTGCCTTGATTTTTTCGTCACTGTTAAAGAGCAGGGGATGGCAATCATTGATGTCAGAGATTAAGTTGCTTTGTTACACTAGTAGCATGCAAATGCTACTGTGATTGGAGTGAAGCAGCAATAGAAAAAAAAAAAGTGAAGTTAGAAAGCATTATACTAAATAGAAATTATCTTGGACCTACCAATGTTCATATGAGGTAATTGGTGCACTGAGGTATCATTATTACTGATTTTAACCCATGGTCTGCTTCCTCCAGTCCCTTCTCCAGGTTTTGGTGTTCTATATGATCTGCATAATATATGACATACTAACTAGCATACAGGTTCAGGTGAGTGCAACGCTGAATACCCTGTCATTTGGTCTTCATCTACCTCAGGCAATATGAATTGCTTGGTACTAGTGCCTCTATTGGTAAATTTCCTATTTTAGTAGGTTCTTACCAAATCAATAGCTTATTAGCCATATTAACAGTGCTTCAGATGATTCTAGGCACGGCATAGTTGAGTTGCTTCACTGCATATTCCAGAAGTGGAGGTCAGATCAATCCCAATACAATTTGTAATGCCAACATTAATGTTGTTTAGGCTTTGTAAGGGAATTGGAAGGTACAATTTCTTCAGTTAGGCATTTCACTCCCCAAAGTTACTTGAATTGGTCCTGGCTTTGGGAAGTTGATATTTACGAATTTAGAAAAATACACATGGCAACAAAAAAAATCTTCAAACATAGTTTAAAATGACAGAAAATGAAGTTTGAATTGACTTTGTGGTGGGCCTCTTTCATATACACAACTTGGACTTTCTTCCTCCCCATTGTGTTAATCAGATTGGTGTCTTTTATTTTTCTAGTATTCCATGATCGAGTTGCTGACATTCTTATTTGTGCAGAGGAAGAAGAAAGACGGAGGCAAGAAGCTTCCGATGGGAATAATGAAGCTGCTGAAGAAGATGAAGAAAGTTGAGTGTTCGATAAGGTGGCACTTTATCATTTGGACATACGAAAGCTCTAGTGGCATGCTGGTTTGTAAATCTGCAGTTATTATAATTTAGAACTGATTGCTCTGCTCTTAATCCATGTTCATGGACTGGTTCATGATTGCTTTACTCTCCATGTAATTACATCATACATGTACTGGTTTGAAATCCGAATCCTATATTACAGCTCCCACTCTCTCTTCTGTCCTGCCTATATGCATAATTTTGAGTAGACACCAAAATTGACACTGGCTTATGTTCAAGATAAGAGTTTGTTCTGTAACATAGAAAAACATACTAACAATTAAAAGCATTGCTAAGTATCATAAATACAAACACATAATAAACAAAATTGTATATGGGCAAGTCTGAAGAAAGTCAAAACAGTTATACCATGACAGCAATACATTTGTTTTGTTTTCTTCTGACACTATCCTGTTAGGGATTTGTGTTAAAAGCCTCAATAGAAATTTTGAGGTCAAATCAAGCAAGGGCATTTTGAGGTTGTTCTGCAACATATATAGACATAATTAGGATTGAAAAGATTTGTTGACAATCTATACAATTTCATAAAACACCATCTTGTGCAGATTCTGAATGTAATTGTTGGAGAAATCGGTAACACCAAAGTTACTAAATGGTCAAAACCCATTTTAAAGAAGTGCAGAATATCTTATGAAATGTTTATTCAAAACAATTAAAATTAACTAATTGCAACATGCCAAAAAGCTATCACTGAAGTTTCACATATAATGTATTATGAAATAAGTTTAGGATATTCCTGCCCCATTCTATTGAATATTGGATATAATTGCTGGTCATTATTATTTTCACCAATGGATCTCTTTGCTGATAACCAATTGGAAGAAGTCAAAGAAGGTTATGACAACCAAGTTTGATATATAATGTATTTTGCAATAAGCTTGGGTTACTCTTGGAATATTGGACATTATTGCTGGTCATTGTTATTCTTTTCACCAATGGATCTCTTTGCTGATAACCAATTTAGAGAAGTCAAAGAAGGCTATGGCAGAACCATGTTTAATCACTAAATGATTTCTTATATGTCATGCCTTTTGGTGTAAAGAGTGCTGCTAATTAAATAGTTATCTTCGTTGATTTTCTAGTGCTAATTAGAAAAACACGAATTTCTGCATCTGGTAATTACTTCCAATGATATGTGATATTACTTTAGCACACACCAGAACATCATTAATCAATTACACTCAGAAAATTCAACTGTAAATGCAATGGAAACAGTAAATATTACAGTAGAATAGCCATGCCTAGTAGACACCAAAATTTTTCCTTGGGAAACCTGAACACGAGAGAAAACCCAACAATCTTTTTCTAGGAGAAATTGTTCAGTTCAGCAAAAGTACAATCTGATATTTAGAAGTCAAACTTTGTCAGCCCATACCAGAAATATAACACTGGTTAAAGCTTGTCAAACAGGTCGACAGCAAATCAGCTCGGTCAAACTGCCTAGAAGTACTGTCAAACAGTCAAACAATGTGGCCCACATGTGCAAGGCCAAACTTGGTCAACCACATGTCAAACAGATCGCAGAGCAGCTTGGTCAATGCAGGTCAGACAGACTTCAGAAAATTCGGTCAATGTTGGTTAGAACAGATCTCAGAAAGTCCCGGTCAGCATTGGTCAATGCTGGTTGAACTTTGGCTGTCTAAAAAAATCCTCTCCTTAGAAACTTCGGCCTCTTCCTCAGATTGCTTCCCACATGTGAGATAAATATGTGAATCAGTGAGGAAGTGAGAAGATAAAGTCTCTTTTTATGGTGATTTTGGGGTGCCCAAGTGGCACGTCTCTTTGTTGGGCCAACCTATACTTCTGGGGTCAACTTGAGAAAATTAAATTATATTTTCTTTTCTTTTCATGAGCTGAGTTGTTTAGCTGGGGAATACCTCCCAGAACTACCCAAAAATCAACACTCCCTCTTAGCTAGGGAGGTATTCACTTTAACTTTCTCAAATGTCCACTTTGCTGAAAATTTCCTCATCCCAAGAAAAGATTGAATGGGCATGCTATGTTAATGTATACATCCATTTCATGTTCTATTCTAGAACCATGTGGAAAGCACCCTGCATCAACATCATGCAAAAGATCTAGTCACCCACTAGCCAAATACCCTTTGGCAATATGGTCAAATGCCCCCTGATCGAGGTAAACACAAATTTAGCCTTGGGTCACCCACTAACCAAGCCGTCACTTGGAACACGGTCAATTCTCCTTGACCAATGGTGAAACCTTAGGCCCATTTACCATTCTCCCATTTCATTGCATGGCACTTGAATGGTAAAAATACTTGCTCGATGCTTTGAGACACTCACTCTACCCACTAGCTACGTAACCCTTGACAATATGGTTAGAACCCTCTGACTTGGGGAGCATTTTGGGCCTTGATGCTATCTGAACCATTTTTCCTAGCCACATTACATGGCACTCAGTGAATACCCTTGACCTAGGGAATATATTTGCCTTGATGTTACAACATCAACATTCCCTCTCAATGAAGGAGACATTCTCAACCACTTCAAGTTTGTCCCTGAAATATACAAACTTCATATGGTACAAAGGCTTTATGAGAATGTCAACAACCTGCTCGTTCGTAGAAATGTATTTGAGCCTCACTGCTCCTTTTTGTACCATGTCTTAGATGTAGTGGTACCTGATCTCAATGTGCTTCGACTTGTCATGGAAAACTGGATTTGCCAAAAGCTTTACATAGGTTTGATTGCCACAAATGTATCATGGTCTTCTCCAACACTTGATCAAATAATCATGTGAGCATCTTTTGGACCCACACTGCTTCACAATTCGCTGTAGTGCTGAGTGTGACAAATGTTTGCTTCTTGCTCTTCCAAGATATCATAGCAAAACCCAGACTGAAACTATTTCCTGATGTGATTTTCTTGTCTTCGTCACTTCCTACCCAATCAGAATTTGTGTATCCTTATAGTTGTACATCACCATTTGAGACATCTCAATCCATAACTGATTGTACCACACATATTTTGTTGAAGAATGTAACTAGGTTTGGCCTTCATATTTATATTTGAGTCATTATGAATTGTATTTATCAAAGAATGAAAAAGAAAATTTTATTATTATTACAATGATTTATTACAGCATGAGTTTCATGCTTGGGTCATCATCTTATAGGTCAAAGTCCTCGTTGAGGACTTCTAGGTTTTATATTGAGTCATTAGAGTCATGGTCCATTCAATGAGACCCTTGGGCTTTTGAATCATGTAAAGCGAATTATTATTGGGTCAAATATGTAATTTGTCACTTGTCCTTGCCTGATCAAGTTAGCCTACAAGAGGATAATTCGACCCACAGAAGAGGCTATATATACAAGTGCATTTCGATCTATTTTCTCACCAACTCAACAAGTCCGATACACAAGAAGGAAGGAAAAAAAAGTGCGAAGTTCAAGGAGAAGAAAGAAGAATTGCCGAAGAAGAAGTCGTTGAAGTTTTTGGGCTATCTCTCTCTCTCTTTTGTACAAAGTTACTTGGCTGTTGCTGGGGTCGAAGATCCACTACTAGGGAGGTTCAAATTTTGGAGTTGCTAGGTCAAAGTTCTGCTGTTGCATAGGTCGAAGTTCTGTTGATGGATAGGTTGAAGTTCTACTGTTTCAGGGTTGAAGATCTAGAATGAAGTTGCTGAAAGGAAGCGTTGACTTGGTGATTGGAGGAAGTTTGTGTCTAGGTTGAAGAGTCTTGGATTATCTCGTCCTAACTACTAGAGGAAGAAGTTTGACTAGGTTTTTCCCTAGATAGGGGTTTTGCCTTGGTTGAGTGCCTACATCTTTGGTCTCTTGTTCTAGTGATCTTCATACACACATAATTTGGTAATTGCTTGATGAAAGATAATATAATAAATAAGTAAAAGAAAGCAACATAATTCACAAATAATTATCAAGAAGGAGAAATCAAACCCTAATACTACTATCATTGATTTATCAACATATCTCAACACATGCTTTGCCACAATCCAATGTACATGCCTAGGTTCCACCATGAACTAGCTCATGGTGTTCACTACAAAGCAAGTATTGTTGGAAACACTGAGGGGGCGGGGGCGGTGAATAAATATTTCTTTTTACAATTGTTAATTTTACCAGTTGAGATCACTTAGATAAAACACAAAACGAATAACAAGATGAATAATTTTATTAACAAGATTGTCGAGGACTCTAATCCTCTTTACAAAAAGCCAAGTACAATAATGTTTAGGGCTCCAACCCTAGATGAAGACTTCAATCTTCAATTTACCAGGCTCCAACCTGTACTTTGCCAAAGCACCAACTTGGTCTTCTTGAGGACTCCAATTCTCTAGGGCTCCAACCTTCTCAACTGTCCAACTTCGTCTTCTTGAGGACTCCAATCCTCTAGGTTTCCAACCCACTGCTTCAGATCTTCAGTATGAATTCAATGTTTCTTCAAGGCTTCTAATGTCTTCTGCAACAAGCCCTGACATATCTTCAAGTTCACCTTCAACAATGTCCCCACTTAGCTCAGCAATGTCAACTTAATCAACCACAAAACGTGTCTTTACAACTCTTCATAATACCCAAGCAACTTCCTTCAAGGTTACTCCATGAGGGCTTCAATCATGCATCAAAGGTCTCTACTAACGCCTCCAAGATCAGCTTCACAAAAGTCTTCAATAGGTCTTCAACATTGCTTGTCAGATACTCTCCAAGATATGTGAGCTTTTAGATGAATCTCCAAAGTATGTTCAAGAATATCCTCAAGAATCCAAGCTTCAAGCAGGTCTTAAAGAGGCTCCATCCTAGTTTCTCTTGAATCACTTCAAAGAATTCAAACACTGCTTCACACTGCTATCCAAATGGCTTCAATGTTGCTACAGTAAACTTCTCTTCAATCTAAATTAATCTCAATATGAGGCTCCAACCTCCACAATCAATGTCAATATGAAGCTGCAATCAATCATAATTCTTTAAGGAATGTGATACTTGATGACTTCTTCCAGCTCTTCAAAAATCCGTAGGTTGAATGTGCTTGTCACAAGTTTGTAATGAAATATTCAAATTGTGTTTGCTACAGGTCTAAGAAGTTTGCGACAAACATGCTCCTTCCATAGGTCACAAAGGTTGGGTTTCAATTTTCTTTATAGGTCCGAGATGACTTAGCTAAATATGCCTTCACCATAAGTCACAAAGAGCGAGCTTGAACAACTTCTTACAAGTCCGATTCACCTACAGGAGGCCGAGCATTGGACAAAGATACAAAGGTGAATTCTACAGGAGTAAAGACTCCTTCCTTAGGTCGATTTCAGGCCCAAAATCTGAAGTCTGCAATAGGTTTTCCACAGGGCCAAAGAACGCAGTAATCTTGATAATTATAAGTTCGAGCTCTTGGAACTTTGTGGTCTGCAACAAGGCTGAAATTATAGAGCTACATGATCAAGCTCTTTAGGATTTTGTCCACAAGTTCCGATATGCTACTTTTCACAAGTTCTGAAGCTGCTATTGTCAGAAAATCCGAGGCTACTATTGTCCAAATGATTCGATGATACAAAGGTTTTACACTCCCGATTTGTCTTTTCCTTAATCCCTTATGTTCACGAGTTGCGAAATCCTTAGGTCTTTGCAATTTTTAATTACCAAAAGGTTTGATAGATGCACAAAATCTCCAAGAATCTCCCACATAATTTGCAATCAAGTCCCTTTGTATTCTTCTTGATCTTCTTCTTCAAGTTCACGAGATGTGAACTTTGATTTTTTCTTCTTCTGTTGATTGACCGAGATATTTGTCTTCAAACAAGTTGAATCACTTTGTGTTTATACAGATTCGATGAGTGGAGATGTCACCCGGTGTAGAGGCCGAACTATAGTTGTTGAAGTTGACTTATGCGGTGATGACTTTTAATTTTGTTTGGGGAGATTTCAATAAGATAGTTAGGGATTGTCGCTATTTTAAGAGGATGGGTTTGTCGTTGAATATGAGTAGTCTAATAGGATGGTTAGTATAATAGGAATATGATAAGGGGTTTTTATTATAGAAATAGGAATAGGTTGTATTAAATAAATTAGGGAATTTGTTTATAGGATTTAATTGCTTTTGTAGGAAACAAGGACTAGCGTTAGGGAAACTAGGAGACTAGAGTTAATAAGGAACAAGGAACAAGAAATTATGGTTTCTTAATAAGGACTAGGGTTTGATAGAGTTAGGGTTTTTATTAATCATATGCATGGACCATGCTAGGGTTTGTACTTAGGATCTTATAGATGAACTTAGGGTTAGGGTTTTCTCGAATTAAGGGTTTCACCATATTGACAACAATGACAACTTTACCAACAATCTCCCCCTTTGTCATTGATGACATTATCTCACTTTGTCAGTGTTCTCTCCCCCTTTGACATGAATGGCAAATGAGGTGTTTTTCCTGACAATGTTTTATCAAGTGCTTCCCCTGTTGACAATATCTCACTTTGTTAGTGTTCTCTCCCCCTTTGACATCAATGGAAAATGAGGTGTTTTTCTTGACAATGTTTTATCAATTGCTTCCCCTGTCAAGCATCTCCTTGTCCATGTCATCTTGATGCTTCATCTTCTTGATTGTGACATAGTCCTTCTCCCTTTATTTATCAAGGATAGTTCTTCAAGATAAGTATGTTGCTCCCCCTATCATCACGCTGGTCTTTAAATCATAGATCTCCTTCTGCTGACATATTGTTATACCAATGCTCCCCCTAACTGTATGCATTACCTTCTTATGATGCTCTTGAAAAGATCAACAACAATTATTGATGCCTTGAGCATATTTAATGTGCCCTTCTTCTTGTGCAACCTTCTTCCTTTTCCAAACTTTTGTGACTCTTTTTGCTTGCTTGCTTGATGATTCTTTAGATTGTCTAGGGACTCACTTCAATTTGCAATCTCTAGCTAAATGTCCAACGTTATGGCATTTGAAGCATTCAGTTTTGTACATGAATGATGGGGCACAATCTTTGTTGGTAAGTATGTTGGAGTATCTCTTTGCACCTATATTTCCGGGGAATTGATTAAAGTCCTCCTTGTTATAAGCCCTGCAATCCTTTGCCATATGCCCAGAATTTGTACTAGAGTAACAATGACCAAAAAATATAGTAAGATACCTAGAAACTGAGGATTGCCATTCTGCATCTCTAAAATTGTTCTACCTCGAACTTCCTTGATTATATTTATTGCTACTTGCAACATCAACATTTCTTCTTGGAGCATAGGTCTTTCCGATGTCATTTTGACTCTTTTCCTTGCTTCTGCTGGAGATGGGGGTATTAGCACAACTTTGAAGCTTTTCCATGTTATTGTCTTTTGATGCATTAGGATTTGCATTGTTTTTGCTAGAAGATTCACCTGCATAACCAAGACCAGATTTATCAAGAGGAGACCTTTGATGACTTAGGATATCATCCAAGGTTTGAGAACAATTTAGATTCTTTTTGCGTTGATCAACTTCTTTCCATAGAGAAACAATCTCTTCTTTCATTTTTTCACATTCTTCATCTTTCTTTGCTAGTCGGTTCTCCATTTCTTCCATCATCCTTACTGCTTCACATATTTGGTCCTTAAGAAAGATGACATCTAATTTCAATTTGAAGATCTTTTCATCTTTTTCTTCTAATCGACATGTCATGACATTTCTTTCATTTTCTGCTCTACCAATTTGTCCTTCCAAGAGGACTAAACCTTCTGTTACATTTGCAACTCCTTGTGCTTGTTTATTCGCTTCTTCTAGTTGAACTTTAAGGGAGGAGACTTCTTTCTTATGTTGACCAATTTCTGCTTCAAATTTGCTCAAATCCTCAAGTCTTTGTCCAAGATGATTTCACTAATTATCTGCCCTTTTTTTTGTCCAATTGACTTGTCATGGAGATGAATTCTTCATTATGCCTTTTCTCAAATTGACGCAATTCCTCCCTAAGCTTGGTGAGATCCTTATCCTTTTCTTGTACTTCATGCTTTAAAAGAATATATTCCTTCCTTGTTTTGCCAAGGTCATGACCAACTTCATGTACCTGCTTCTTGAGTTCCTCATTTTCCTTATTCAATCTGCTTATTTCTTCTAGAGCAACTTCAAGTTTTTCCTTGAGATCTTCTTCATTTTCTTCATCTTCTAGGTTTTCATTAGTGTCTTTATCTACCTCCTTTGAATCTTGATTAACTTCATGTTCTTGCCCACCATCTTCTATATTTGAGGTCACGAGCAAAAGTCCTTTTGAATGAAGTTCTTGAAGATTTTCCCAAAGCTTTTTCGCTGAAGAGTATTTCTTCATCTTGACTTTAATAGGATCTGGTAACTACTCAAGATTTCCTTAATTTCTCTTTCATTATATTCCTTGGACTCCTCTTCCATTGTGCTTTCGATAACCACCGATTCCTAGATTTTAGGGCCTTGAGCCATAAAAAAGAATTTCATTCTTTGTCTCCATGACTCATGGTTTGTCCCATCGAACAATGGAGCTTTCCCAACTTGATTTGTTTATGTTTTCATGGTTGAAGAAGTGACATCTTTAAAAGGATTAGAGGTTTTCTTCCTTAGCTTTGCCATTTGTGTTCTAAGGATCTACCTTCCAACTGATAGACTGTGAGTGAAGGTTTTTGGCTCTGAAACCAATTGTTGGAAATACTGGGGGGGGGGGTGAATCAATATTTCTTTTTACAATTGTTATTTTTACCAGTTAAGATCACTTAGATAAAACACAAAATGAATAACAAGATGAATAATTCTATTAATAAGATTGATGAGGACTCCAATCTTCTTTACAACAAATCAATACAATAATGTTCAGGGCTCCAACCCTAGATGAAGACTCCAATCTTCAATTTACCAGGCTCCAACATGTACTTTGCCAAACACCAACTTGGTCTGCTTGAGGACTCCAATCCTTTAGGGCTCCATCCCTCTCAGTTGGCTTAGGGTCCAACTTGGTCTTCTCGAGGACTCCAATCCTCTAGGGTTCCAACCCACTGCTTCAGATCTTCAATATGAATTCAATGGTTCTTCAAGGCTTCCAATTTCTTCTGCAACAAGCCCTGGCAGTGCCTTCAAGTTCACCTTCAACAATGCTTGTCTCAAGATACTCTCCAAGGAATGTGAGCTTCTAGATGACTCTCTAAAGTATGTTCAAGAATATCATCAAGAATCCAACCTTCAAGCAGGTATCAGAGAGGCTCCAACCTGGTTTCTCTTGAATCACTTCAAAGAATTCAAACACTGCTTCACACTGTTATCCAAATAGCTTCAATGTTGCTACAATAAGCTTCTCTTCAATCTTAATTAATGTCAATATGAGGCTCCAACTTCCACAATTACTATGAGGCTCCAACCTCCACAATCAATGTCAATATGAAGCTGCAATCAATCAGAATTCTTCAAGGAAAGTGATACCTGATGGCTTCTTCCAACTCTTCAAAAATCCATAGGTTGAATGTGCTTGTTGTGAAAATTTTTGAATCTAGACACAGAAATCCTACTGTAGTTATTGGTTTAGCATCTCCTACTCGTTATTTCATTCAACAAGTTATTTAATTTATAAACAGTGATGAAAAACAGTACTGCAGACTACACTGAGATACAAATCATAAACTGAAACAATAGATGAGACAAACACACACGGGACACCGCTATTTTTGGACAACACGTCCCCCGAAAAACCCAATGCGGGAAAACCGATGCAACAAATAGAGGGTTTGTATTATCAAGCAAGCAGAATATGAGTACAACAGGCTGCCTCTCACACTGGCTAACCTTATAGAGAAATCACAACAACAAGAAATACATTTGAGGGTTTACCTCATTCCCCAAGTCACATATGATCCAATGAGTAATCTGACCCTCCTGGAAAGACACGGTGAAGTCGCTGCGCAATCACTGCGTGGGCCAGTGTCTTGCCTCTAGAACACTGCATCACCCTTTCTACTAGATCGATTTGCTAGATGAACACTGTTGTTCAGCTGTCTGGGCTCATAACCGTGCTTCTCCAACAAAATCTCGGACTTTTGACGAATACTTAGCACTGCCATTGCAAGAGTCCCTCTGCACTGCGTCAGCTCTGCGTGAGCCCCTCCTGGGCTGCATAGGCCTCTGCATTGCCTCTATTGGTGCTCAGGTTGCTTCTCTGCAACGTACTCTTGGCTCAGAACTTCCTCTCTGATCCAAATCTCTACTTTTGCTCCTCTCGCTGCAACTCAGATCACTTGTTCGATTTTCTTAGCAAACCACGCCCCAGAAAAATCGCACTGACTGATCAATTTGGTGTATCTCCAACTGACCCTCAAGCCTCTTCTTATACTTTTCCCGTTGATGAATCAATGACTGAGATTAAGTCCCTAATCAACGACTAAGATTAAATTAGACTTGATCCTCGTTTCTTAGAAGCTTCTCACTCACATTTTCATTAATACCCATTAATATTTTTATTTTTCTAAGTTTAGACTTATGAACCCCATTAAAAATATTAATTATTTTAATAAAACACAATCCAGGTGGAATTTTACCAAACAATTTCTGGGTCTTGGAGATCTCATGTGTTCTAGCCCCTCCACAAAATTTCGGAGCTAGAGCACTTTCGATGCTCTACCCAAAATCAACAGTCCCTCTTAGTGAGGAATGTGCTCTAGCAATACTTCCCAGCGGAAGTATCACACTGATCCATGGCATCCGTCCTCTGTGATGTTGATGCTCGACCTGCTGCCCTTCATCCATTGCACTGTTGCCCATGGCATTACCACTGCCACTGCTGCATCTGTTCTACAACTCCCTCTCAATATGCTGCATCATGTTGCCCATAGCGTTGCCATTGCTAATTGTAATACTGCAATTGCTAACTGCTGCACTGCAACTGCTAACTGCTGCATTGGAATTGCTAACCGCTGCACTGCAACTGCTAACTGTTGCATTGCAACTCAGTTGCTGAGAAGTAAGCAACTAAAAAAGTCACCCAAAGTTGACATGTTGGTCAGCCTGGATACCCCATGATGTTGAAGCTACCTCTGCTGCTAATCTATGCTGACACTTTGAAGTTACTGCGCTACTGTTGTATCTGCGTTGTGCCTCCTGCACTACTGCAACACTCAATTGCGCTGCTTCAGACTTTGGCACTCTAGCTCTGCGACTGTCGCTCCATCATCCCTTGCATCAATTGACTCCCGTTGTTTTGCTACTGTCATTAAGGGATCCCATAGCCGTATGTGATCCAAGAGTTTGGGCACCCCAAGGATCCTACCTCAGTGTAGCCCTCTCGAATACAACTCAATATTGCCCCACCTCTTTTCTATAGGTGCATGAGCACTCATGGCGCAATCCTCATCATCATCCTCCTTGTCAGCATTCGCTGAAGCAACCTTTGAGTCAAACTTCTCTTCCTTGCCCTTCTTCTGAGGGCACTGAGTGACGAAATGTCCCAGTTCCCCACATCTGAAGCATTTGACTTTGGATATGTCTTTCTTTTTCCTCTTTTGCTGCCCTTGTTGTCCCGCTGATGCGAGAGCTGCATCCTCCTCTTCCTCCTTCTTGACTCTGATTCCTTTGCCACTACTTCTCGCCTTGGTTAACTATTTGATCTCTTCCGGTCGAAGAGCTGCGCACATCTCCTCCCAATTGGGGAGAGAAGTCCTGCCCAAGATGCTCTGGACAAAGGTCTCCCAGTCTTCAGTGACTACATTTAGGGCAATCTTGACCATGAACTCAAGATCTGGTGTAGACCCCACGAAAGTCAGCTCGTTTCGAATCCCTTGTATTCTGAGAATGAAGGGATCGATTTCTTCTCCCTTCTGCATCTGGTACTATCTTCGCTGAGTCTCAAGCAACATCTTCCGTTGAACGGAAGTTCCCTCGTACAAGGTGGTCAAGGCCTCCCACATTTCCCTTGCTGTGTCCTTTTCAGCAATATGTGGGACCACATGATCCTTGACCTCGTCCAAGATCTTGCACTTTGCCTTTGCTTGAGCCTCCTTGTATTTCTTGAGAGGGTCAACATCAACCAGAACATCAACCGCCTCAAGGCATAATCCTTGATGCTTACTTGTCCAATCTTGCCAGGATCCTGGCCTTCCAGATTACAAAGTTGGATGCTCCATCCAATTTGTCATGATCCCTCAATCCATTAACCACCATCTCTGCTCAAATGAGTGTCGAACAAGTTCTCTTCTCCCTCTTTCGCTATTGCGCAACAAAATTCGGATCTTGATTTCTTTGGCGCTAGAAATCCTCTAAGTAACAAGTTCCCTCTAGACTCCCTTTGAGTCACGATTTCCTTCATGAAAATCCTTCTGCTAAACAATGTCGAATCACCCCTCTCCGATCCTCCTTTGCTGTTGCTCAGTAACCCGAATCTAGATTTCTTTGGTAAGAAATCTGTTAAGATAGTGACTCCCTTTACCTTGGTTCAGTCTCCTCAGACATTGTTCTGTACCAACAACAACAATGTCCCACCAACACCTCAGATATGATCTGCACTGCTCCTTTTGTCCCAACAACTGAAGAATCTGAGCTCCTCAGGCTCTGTGCAGTCACTGCGTGAGCTAGATCGGCTCCTCTTGGCCACTGTGTCACTCCTTCCTAGTCCAGAAAGATGACGTGGCTCTGTGTAATCCTAATCTGCCGCTCTGCTTTTGCGCTGGCCTAGATCGCTGACGTAGTTAATATGTGGGCTCCTCCCAGTTACTGCGTCACCCTCACCTGGCTCAAAATGCTGACATAGGCACTGCGTGAGTCTTCGCATCACCTCTTCTGCAATGCGTCACTCTCCTTCTGCATCTCTGGGTCTGGAACAACGCTGTCACTCAGGACAATTGCCTCTCTGCAGCAGATTTGTTGGATCTCCCTGCTGATGGCTTCAATATCCTATGATCTGCAATGCTTTGATACCATGTCAAAATTTCTGAATCTAGACACATAAATCCTACTGCAGCTATTGGTTTAGCATCTCCTACTTGTTATTTCATTCAACAAGTTATTAATTTATAAACAATGATGAAAAAAACTACTACAAACTACACTGACATACAAATCATAAACTGAAACAATAAATGAGACAAAGACATAAGGGACACTGTAATTTTTGGAGAACACATCCTTGGAAAAACCCAATGCGGGAAAAACAGTGTAATAGAAAGAGGGTTTGTATTATTAAGCAAGTAGAATATGAGTACAACATGTTGCCTCTCACACCGGCTAACCTTACAGAGAAATCACGGCAACGAGAAATACATTCGAGGGTTTACATCGTTCCCCAAGTCACAGCTGATCGAATGAGTGATTTGACCCTCTCGGCAAACACTACGAAGTCCTTGCGCAATCATTGCGTGGGCTAGCGTCTTGCCTCTAGAAGACTGCGTCACCCTTTTTGCTGGATCGATTTGCTGGATGATCACTGCTATTCAGCCTTCGGGGCTCAGAACGTTGCTTCTCCAGCAAATATCAGACTTTTGACGAAGACTTTGCACTGTTGTTGCTAGAGTCCCTTTGGACCGCGTCAGCGCCTCCTGGGCTGCAGAGGCCTCTGCGCTGCCTCCACTGATGCCCAGGATGCCTCTCTGCCACATACTCTTTGACTCAGAACTTCCTCTCCGATCCAAATCTTTGCTTCTGCCCCTCTCATTGCAACTCATATCACTTGTTCAATTTTCTCAGCAAACCACGCCCTAGAAAAATCGAACTGACTAATCAACTTGGTGTATCTCCAACTGACCCTCAAGCCTCCTCTTTTATTTTTCTTGTTGACGAATTAACGACTAAGATTAAGTCCCTAATCAATGGATAAGATTAAATTAGACTTGATCCTCGTCTCTTAGAAGATTTTCACCCATATTTTCATTAATACCCATTAATATTTTTATTTTCCTAAGTTTAGACTTAGGAACTCCATTAAAAATATTAATTATTTTAATAAAACACAATCTGGGTGGAATTTCACCAAACAATTTCTGGTTCTTGGAGATCTCATGTGTTCTAGCTCCTCCACAAAATTTTGGAGCTAGAGCACATCCAATGCTACCCAAAATCATCACTTTTCACAAGTTTGTAATCACTAATTCAAATTGTGTTTGCTACAGTGCCAAGAAATTTGTGACAAACATGCTCCTTCCATAGGTCACAAAGGTCGGGTTTCAATTTTCTTTATAGGTCCGAGATGACGGAGCTAAACACTCCTTGACCACATGCCATAAAGAGCGAGCTTGAACAACTTCTTAAAGCTCTGATTCGTCTATAGGGGGCTGAGCATCGGAAAAAGATACAAAGGCGAATTCTACAGGAGTAAAGACTCCTTCCTTAGGTCGATTTCAGGCTTGAAATCTGAAGTTTGCAATATGTTTTCCACATGGCCAAAGAACACAATAATTTTGATAATTATAAGTCCGAGCTCCTGCAACTTTGTGGTCTGCAACAAGGCTGAAATTACAGAGCTATAGGATCGAGCTCTCTGGGATTTTGTCCACAAGTTTTGATATGCTACTTTTCACAAGTTTTGACGTTGCCACTGTTAGAAAATTAGAGGCTATTGTTGTCCAAATAATTTGATGCTACAAATTTTCTACACTCCTAGTTTGTATTTTCCTTAATTCCTTAGGTTCATGAGTTGCGAAATCCTTAGGTCTGCAAATTTTAATTATCAAAGTGATAGATGCACAAAATCTCCAAGAATATCCCACAAAATTTGCAATCAAGTCCCTTTGTATTCTTCTTGATCTTCTTCTTCAAGTTCACGAGATGTGAACTTTGATCTTTTCTTATTTTGTTGAATGATCGAGATACTTGTCTTCAAATAAGTTGAATCACTTTGGTTTTATACAGATTTGATGAGTGGAGATGTCATCTTGTGGAGAGACCGACCTGCAGTTGTTGACGCTGACTTATGCAGTTATTATTTTTAATTTTGTTTGGGGAGATTTCAATAAGATAGTTAGGGCTTGTCACTATTTTAATAGGATGGTCTTGTTGTTGGATAGAGTAGTTCAATATGATGGTTAATATAATAAGAACATGGTAAGGGTTTTTTATTATAGAAATATGAATAGGTTGTATTAAATAAATTAGGGAATTTGTTCATAGGATTTAATTGCTTTTGTAGGAAATAAGGACTAGGGTTAGGGAAACCTGGAGACTAGAGTTAATAAGGAACAAGGAACAAGAAATTATGGTTTCTTAACAAGGACTAGGGTTTGATAGAGTTAGGATTTTTATTAATCATATGCATGGACCATGCTAGGGGTTGTACTTAGGATCTTAGAGATGAACTTAGGGTTAGGGTTTTCTCGAATTAGGGTTTCACCATATTGACATCAATGACAACTTTACCAACAAATATAAGGTTTGGTATTAACAAAATACATCAAGGATTCAATCAATCATTAATACATAGAGGAATCCACCAAATCTGAGTTAGAGTGTCACAACTTCTTCAGATTGGTCACCATGGGAGTGGGCATGGACTTGTAGTCCATCATCCCAAATCTTTGAAGGATTGTAATAATATAATTCCCTTGAACAAGGAATATCTCACTTGGCTTTTGCCACACTTCTAATCCCAATTAGTAATGTAACAAACCTAGATCCTTCATCTTGAACTCAGAGGTCAACACCCTCTTACACTGATTTATAAGATTTTCTGCTCTTGTAAAAAACAAGTCATCAACATGTAACAACAAGATCACAAGCTCACCTTTAACAACCTTGTAGTAAAGATTAGGATTGACATCACTCTTGGTGAAACCAAGACTCTTCATGTATCCATCAATCTGAGAATACCAAGCCCGAGGTGTTTGCTTGAGTCCGTATAATGCCTTCTTCTGTATGTAAACATTAGACTCCTTCTCATGTACCTCAAAGCCCTGAGGTTTTTCTATGGACACTTCTTCCTCATTCACTCCATTGAGGAAAAACGATTTTCACATCCATTTGATGCAATTCCAACCCATAATAGAAGTAATAGAAATAATAGTTCTATTATAAGTGTACCCGTCGACTGGAGTAAATGCCTCTTCATAGTCTTCTCCCTTTTTTTGGGAGAACCCTCTCGCCACAAATTTCGCTTTGTACTTCTCTATATTGCCATCGATCACATGCTTGATCTTGTAGATCCACTTGGAAGTCACCACTGACTTCCCCTCACGTCTCAACACAATTTTCCACACATCATTCTTCATAATGCACTGATATTTCTCCATCAGGGCATCCTTCCAAACTTGTTGGCTTGCCGCCCCTATGTTGGGTCCCTATAATACTAGTGATTACCCTATTACTATTGTAGTTATACCCCTTATTAATATTGTTGTGCCCCTATTGTCCCCATATTGTTATCACTGTGCCCCATAGAATTCCTCTATTGTTATTTTTGTGGCTTTATATTATTATTGTTAGGCCGGCTAGGTTATATTGTGACTCCTTAGACTCCTATATATAGAAAGGAGGTTTTGTCATTTGAATCATCCAAGAATTGTTCATTTATGTAATGTAAAGGAGGTTGCCCCCTCGACGAGGCTGAATTCTAAGGCGTTGATCTATCTTTTCTATCTTTTCTTGAGCTGGTTTCATAACACTAACAAAGATGATGATGAGGTGAAAAGTTACAAATATTAAGATAATGTCATATCAAATACTTGTAACTTGTCTTCTTATTTATTTTATTATTCTTTGAACTCTAATGCTTGTAACTACCATAACGTTGTACATTTTTATTATAGGAACTAATAGAAAGGACAAAATTAACAATCAAAATAATGTTAAAGGTGCGTGTGGGTGTGTTTCTTTTTAAAGGTTTCATTACTAATGTTTTTCTTGATATTGGTATTTGATTGAATGTTTAATAATAATTACTATTGGTAGTTGATTGAATGTTTAATATGATTATTCTAAGTTCTATCAAGATGATAAAAAACTTATTATTTCATCTATAAATAGTGAAAAAACCACTGAAGGTAAGTGCATTGTTTCAACAATTTATTTAGTAATTTTTGTAACATGAATAAAATGGTTTGACTAGATTATTTGTCATTGTGTTGCAACCAAAATGACTGAAAATAAATTAGTTATTTTTGAACTAAAGGACATTTTTTTATTTATCATAGCATCGATGATGAAGCAACAAACAAAGGGCATATTTAGAAAATGGGAACTGATATTGATTACACAATAGAGAAAAAATTATTTTGGATTCATCCACATGCAAAAACATTTTTTGAAATGTGTTTCAAAAATGAATATCTTGACATTGCAATTTGGACGAAAATTTTGAAAGAAAGCACAACAAGAGTTTTAAAAAAGTTGGTTTCAGAAACATTCAAGATAAACTTGTGTTTATGTGGACTTCTTAAGATTGTAAACCACAAAAGCGACATAAGGTCATTGATACTCCAAGCAAAGTTATACACACTAAATCATTGAAAAAAGTGTGGGAAATGCATACCCAATATGATGCAACCAATACTATTATATTGGATTGTTCACTTGAGAGCGTGAAAGATAATCCCAAAGAAAATGTGATTCTTGCCCCTCCATTCATTGGAACAAATCAAGAGGATAATTGGTTGTTCGATGAGCTATGGAGAATGTTGCATAAATTCAAGAAGGCTAGAGATGTGCGAGCTACTTTTAAATATGTTCAATTATATTTAGAAGTACCTTGATATGACCGATGTCTATTTCATGTTATTATATGTATGACATCACGAATTATTAGTTTTATTTCACAACACTAATAAAATAATTATTGATTTGGTTTGTCATTACTAAAAGCAAAATACTTTTATTTTCCTTATTATTGGTGAGATATTGTGTTGATAATAATTATTGATTTGAATGGCCATTTAATGTTTTCATATCAAAATTTCCCATGCTATAGAATTTTTTACAATGGATTACATTAAATGTAAAAATTAATAGATGACTGGTATATTTGTTCGAATTAGATCATTACAATTTTTTGTTTCAATTTTGGTTTAAGTTATCATTATACCTCTTAGAAATTAGTAATGTGAAGGATGGCCCATTGTATTTTATAACATTTTTTAATCCATAGAAGTTGAAAAACTATATTAGGTTGTACGTAGCACCAAAAATAAACATACAATTTGTACTAAAAGAAGCACCAAAAGAAACTAAGGTAGAGACTCTAGAAATTAGCATATAAATAATTAGGTTTGAAATTAAAAAATTGTATTATATTGTATGTGGAAATTAATGTATAATTTATTTGTTTACATTCACTAGACCATTGTAATTATATTTTTCAATTGCAATTAAAGAAATCATTAATAATATTTAAATCAATATTTAAATGTGGCCAATGCGTTCTTAGAATATTTTTATTCCATACAAATGAAATAAAGGTATTATGTTGTATGTATAAAGTAAACATATCATTAGTTTGTTCATTTTATTGGGGCCATTGTATTTGTATTTTGTGATTACTATTAACTCATTATAAAATTCCCTTTGCATTCAAATGGAAATAATTCATAATAAATATTAACATCATTTTTAAATTGGTAGGTTTTTATGTCCTTAATCAATGACGTGTTGAAGTGGAGATGTGTTATTATCATACATGTGGTTGCAGTGTAGATGCAGATGATCATTACTACAAGTCAAAAGATTGTGATATTTGAAATGGAAGGAGTATTCTTCCAATCATACGTCAATGTTGAACTAAATTTTCATATTCAAAGAGAACCAGATTGGCAGTTTGGTGATGGGTCCTATTTTTTGAGGCCTTTTCAGTCAAGTATGAAAATGTTGCTTAAAAAATTATGATGTTGCAATATGGACATTAAATGTCACTGACAAGTACATCCGAAAAGTACGAGAAAAATCAAATACTGATATAGAGGACTTTAAATTTGCATGGGACAGGTCTCATTGTCATTTGCAAACAAAATTGGATGCAAGGAGAACAAGACAATTTTATGAGAAAAAGTTGACTAATGTGTGGTCCAAATATGGAGATAGTTATGAAAAATAAAATGTATTGCTAATAGATACAACAAAGCATACTTCTCAATTCATTGGATATTGATCAAACCACACGTTGATAAAATCCTATACAAGAAAAGAGCAAGATACTTTACTTATACAAGTTTTATTCCCCTTTCTTAAGACACTTCATCTTATCAATAAAAAACATTAGTACATTTGAATTTTCAATAGAACATGTACTTCATTGTATTGGATGGAGATAATTTCCTTTATAAATTTGTTGAAAAGTACATTCCAATTTCTTGATACATTTTGGACATAGTTTTTGTTGAATCAGTTTGTATGATTTTATATTTTTTGAAATATATGGGAATTTCCAATTATATTAATAATGTATGATTTATTATTATTTATAATTTCTTTTGCAATGACTTTGTTGTATCGATTTTTTCTAAGATGTGTGAGTGCGTTCTTAAATAAATTGTTTGTCATTTAAATTATCTTGCATGAACCATCGAGGCATTTTATTTTTAATGATATGTGTTTACTTATATGCATCAATAATCATAATATATAAATGTGAAATATAAGTTTTGAAATAGAAATCCTTGCAAACAAAGGTGTAATTTGTGCTAAAGAAAGTATAATAATTTACTTGATAAATGTTATGTGCACTATTCACTATTCACAATGCATTATTCACTATTAAGGCCAATGGGAAATGTGTCATAGGTGAATGATTTGAACTTTTTGAAGCATAAGATATGTGATTTCTTAATCCATAATTTTCATAAATTTATATGCCTAAATCAATTAATGGTTGTAATTGCAATCATATCATATTGAAAATCAATAAGGCACAAAGTCAATTATTCATTGTTTACATATAAAATGCACTAATATGAGTGCACAAATGTGATTTGTAATTTTTGAGATAATAATCTATTGTAAATAATTTAGCATTTCTTAAAAAAAAACATATAATTAATGATAATGATGGCTAAGTGGACTATCAAGGTTTGATTAGACACTGTCATGGATGAATTATGTCTTTGAATTGTAAGGCATCTAATTTCATTACTTAAATTTAATTTTTTGTAAATTTGTTTTAAATAAACTGGAATCAGATGATTTGAGCTAGAATTATGTTATTGACTTGTACTTAGCTATGTCCATTAACATGATTGTATAAATGTGATATATAATATTCATATATTATGATGCATTTCTTCCAAAAATAAGTCTTATAATTTGTTGATAATAAGTATTAAGTGGACACTTTAGGCTAATGGGTGATGGCTCATAGGTAAATACTACTTGTTAAATTGTAGGGCATTCAATTTTTAATCCATAATGTAATTTATATATTCTTAAATCAACTATTTGTATGTGCAATCATCTCATCTCACATAATTTAATAAGGAATCGATTTATTGACTTGTATTTCGTTATCACTTAATTTATTAAGAGTGTATTAATGTCATATTGTATTGCTTTGAAACAAAACTCTATGTAAAGAAAAATTATCTTCTTAATAAAACATGGAATAATTAATTCAATGTGTTAAGTGGATGATCTATACTCATTAAAGAGATGGGTCAAAAATAGTTGTATTTAAACTTTTTGGACCATAAGACATTGATTTTTTCATTCATATTAACATTTTGTCATTTTCAATTCTTCAATAGTTTATTTGTGATTTAAATAATTTCATAATATGACTTGAAGAATTCTATTTGGTTATAGGCATTGATAGAGGTCTATAAATGTGATGCATTTTTGAAATGTAGCTCTTAATGTA
>APFE030019057.1:0-11675 GCA_000404065.3 Pinus taeda
CTTATTTCTTTCGAGGGCCCAGATTAAGCTGTTGGGCTCCTCTGCTTCTCTACCTATCTAAGAATCTGCCAAGATTAAGCTGTTTGGACAGATTTACATTCTCTATATTCTAAAACAGGAAACTTAAACCTAGGGGGACCAAGATTAAGCTGTTTGGACCTCCCTTTAACTGAAAATTGGTGATACCGGGATAACTTTTCAATATTTGGAAGGCAATTGAATGGACTTGGAGTAGCCTTCTTCGCTTGGAGACTGTTAAACAAATATGGAGCATTGCAGCATGCAAAGTACGACATATTTGGCCTGTAAAATGTCAATCATGAAATATGAATAACCTGCTACAGCAGGAAGCTAACAGTGGCTCCACTTGGGGATGGCTTCTCCTTGTGAGAAGCTAAGAACAGCAGGTCAGAATGCCTTAGTCCTTAGTTGTTGCAGTCTTCTGCAAAATCGTCTTCTCCGGCTGCCTTATTTCTTCTACCTACCTACCCTAACCAGCACTTACTTTGCCATTAGGTGAGATCAAATAACCAGTGCAGCCACTCAAGCAACTAAAGAAAAGAGTGATCTCGCTGACTGATGGCTTTTGAACTTGGAAGCATTATTCGGTCATATGCCCTCATAATCAAAATTGTGGCATATAACGGTTGTTGTTGATGTATTTGGTCTTCATTGAGAAAGCATGCTAAAGAACTTGCGTTAAGCAGAAGCTCCATGTAGTCTGCAATAGGATCAATAAAATCATCATGTGAGAGAACTTCTTCTGGGTTTTCTTGGTCTGATGGAACAACTGCATCCTCAGTAGTCAGCCTAGCAGCTACTCCTTCTGTCTCTGTCTGGAAAATAGAATCATAGAGAATCTGTAAGTCAGCAGCTAGCGCTATTTCCTCCTGAGTTGGGGAAGGGAGACTTCGGCATGATTCCAGGTCTTCTTGGTCAGATGGAACAGTTGTATCTTCGGTAATAAGCCTAGCAGTTAGTCCTTTTGTCTCAGTCTTGAAAATAGAATCATACAGAATCTGTAAGTCAGCAGGTAGCGCTATTTCCTCCTGAGTTAGGGAAGGAAGACTTCGGCATGATTTAGGGTCCTCTTGGTCAGATGGAACAGTTGCATCTTCGGTAATAAGCCTAGCAGCTAATCCTTCTGCCTTCGCCTTGAAACCTAGATCATACTCAAACTGTAATTCAGGAGATAGCACTATTTCCCTATGGACTGGAGGAGGAAGATTTTGGTAAAACTCTTTAGGGTCACGGAAATTGTATGATTGTATCTGAGCTTCCATGAGTTCAATTTCATTCTCATATTTTTCAACAACTAACTCAAGGAAAAGTTTATTCTGGCTGCCTAGTATTTTTGACAATACTGCTCTGAAAAATTCTTCATTAAGCTCAAATTCTAATAGAATTTCTCTGAATTCATCTAAAGCTTCATCAAATGGAAGATCTTCCCAGGACTCGATCATTCTCTCTCACTGTTAATACTTGGGAACATGGAGTATTTGGCTGTAAATTTGGTTCGTTCCTCAGTGGAGCCTTTGATTGAAATTGAAGTGGAGTCGCTAGGTGGATGCCTAGACTTTGAAGTGCTTGATCTCTGTCCACCATCAAAGACCAGAACTAAGCGTGACAAACTCTGAAGAACATGAGCACTTTCTCTAGTGGGGTTTACAAAAATGAACAAAGCGCTTGAATCCCCAGTGGACTACACAGGTACAGGTCGACCGAGGCTTTTACAAGTCGGTTTCTTCCTCTGTAGAGCTGCAGACTGGTTTAATTAATTTATCTAAGGAGATCCCCAGCGGAGTCGCCATTATGTTATCACTCAGGTTGTCCCTAGGCTCCTTATAGGGATATGGCCGAGGTAACCACACACCAATCTTTGGATTGCAGGTTCGAGCCCACCTGCAATCAGAGAGGGCTCTCTCTTTATGTGATTCAACTTTTGTTGATGATTTTAGGCTAGCTTTCTGGCTTCAAGGGAGTGTTGTTTGTAATTGGGTGGAAGGTAGGATTCTCGAACAAAGAGGCAAGGTAAGGTGTGATAAGTTTCGAACCATTGGGCATGGAGTCACGGATTGAGGCTTGCTTGCATTTTCTTGGTCACAAGGGGATACATAGCGGGATAGCCACACAGGATACAATTATCGAGCTGTTGAAAGTACGGAATGAGAATCAGGGATGAAAGGCAAAGGAGAATCGTTTCATCATGCTGAAAAAGAGGAGAAATGGATGAATGGGATCTAGGAGCAATTAAGAATTCCTAAACATGCATTCATATGTGAAAGAAACAACATAAACAAGATCATTTAAGTATACATGCTCATAGCTATTTCTGAAGAAAACATCGAGAACTGCAGAAATTGAACTTAAGGTGTAATGAAACAAATCTTAAGCTATTCTTTTTTTTCTGCAATTTAGAAGGCGGAACGGTGGTAAAAAACATAAAAAAAAACAGAGGAGAGAAACACTTATTGAATCATGTAGAAGCACAGGAATTCCATAGTCATTCCTTGGCCAAGAGAAAACAGCAAGTTGTTTCGCAATCCATGCTTTCAGCAATCTTTGATTATGAAAAATATGACAGTTACAGTGCGAGTCTTTACTCAGAGAAATTGTTGGAAAGGAAATTGACCAACAACTACTACTACCAACCAACCCTCCCTTCACAATATCGCTTCGGGTGGTATTTATAAACAAAATATCAGGAAGACATCATTACAAGTGACCTTGACAGGCCTGCTTAGAACTCTTCAAAAATCTAAATGCTGCTGGAATTAAATGCAAGTAAATCTTTTTGGTTGCGTTGGGGGCAGCTGAATCGGAACAGGTGACGAGGTGGCCCTTGGGGACCAGATGCGGTGCTGCTGAAGTGAATGAGCTTCGAGGTTGCAGTTCGGCTTTGGTGCGAATTGAATGTGCAATTATTATGATTTGAGAGCTTCAAGTAGTTTCGCTCTCCTTCTGTGAATCTGCTGGAAGATATTCAATTTTCTCTTGCTTTGGGCCGCCGCTCAAGATATTCTCTGATAAACTTTGCCGCTACATTGGTGGTGTCCGCCATCGACTGATACTCTTTAACACGCTTGATACCTGCTGATTTCATCTGATACACTTTAAACTCTGTGAATGATCTGCTGCTGTCTTCAAACCAGATCCTTTGGCACGTTTGGGCGATTTTCGGGCTTTTTCGGCACGCAATGGGCTCGGCAACCAGAAGATTCTCTGAAGATTCCTCGAAATGGCCTATTTCCCGTAGCGATGCGCGAAGCTTTTTCGGCTTTTCTGGCTGCTGACGTAAGCATGGCATCGGCTGTACGGCGGATGACGTCAACTGTGGGTCCCTGGTACAGCGCAACATGGTGAGGTACTGGATAGACTATGGTGAAGAGACTCCGATGTGATATCGCATTGGCGGGGAAGGAGGGGCATCATTAGGTGGGCTTTTGGCGCTTGCGACTGCCGATATGCGATATCGCCATATCGCATCGGCGGGGGGAAAGGTGAACAGATTGGACACTCGGCGTTTGTGATCGTCGATCGCCGATATCGCAATATCGCATCGGCGGAGGACGGATGGGCTATGTTTTGCATGAATGTGAGAGTGCGAGGTTGCGACGCGAAAACGGTTTTGAGGAGAAGAAGTCAGTAAGTGGGTGTGAAGGTCATATAAGGTTTTCGGAAGGGGTCCGACTACCTCGGGGGAACTTTATACTCTGGAAGGATTCCATCGTATTTGGGAGGTGGTTCGGGGGTCGGGGTTCTTGCTTAGTTTCTGATAAACTGAACAATTCCCGGGAACTGATATGGTTATTTTTCAACCAGGGGAGGGATATTACATAAGGGATTTGTTACTTAATATTAATACGGGGACGGGAAACATAGGGAGCTACATAATAATGTTAGTGGTTAATATGGAGATGGTAAGAAAGCGCTAAGTTCGGAAGAACTTAGGCTGTTGCGGGGGGTAGGACCATACTTCGGGAGAAGATATGGAACAAATTTGAGTGAAGCAGATCTTTACTCAACCGGAGTGATGAAGATGATGAACTCAAGAGGTGTCAAGCAGATCTTGACCTCTTTTCGGGATGTTAGTTAATGATCAGGGAAAATAGAGAAGGGGAGTTAGTTATACCTAATTTGAGCCCTTTTGCTTACAGACCTTTGTTGATTACGTTCTACATGATATGATACCTCCAAACTTGGAATTGGTCAGCAATTCAACGGCCTCAGAACTACCTACCCAGCCTACTTGCCTAGCATTTTTTCTTCTTTTTCTTTGGGGTGCACTTAGACTTGTAAACCCATCATACATTTTCTTTTGATGCTTTCCTATCTACATACTACCCTTATTTTGTCCAGAGCCCAGATTAAACTGTTGGACTCTTCTGTTTCTCTACCTATCTAAGAGTCTTCCAAGATTAAACTGTTTGGACATACTTACAATCTCTATATTCTAAAACAAGAAATTTAAACCTAGGGAGACCAAGATTAAACTGTTTGGACCTCCTTTTAACTAAAAGTAGCGATACCGGGATAACTTTACAAAATTTGAAGGCAATTGAATGAACTTGAAGTAGCCTTTTTCATTTGGACACTATTTGAGCAAATATGGAGCGTTGTAGCAAGCAAAGTACAACATATTTGGCCTGTGAAATGCCAATCATGAAAAATGAATACCTATTGCAGCAGGAGCTAACACCGTAAACCAGTTCAAAGGGTGACATATCAATTGACTTTTTCTGACTTACATGATCAGCCCATAATGCATTTACTAACTTTTTGTGCCAGCTCTTCTTATTGATTTCCAACAATTTCTTTATGATGTTTACCAAAGATTTATTCGAAGATTCAGCCAGCCCATTTCCTTGCGGATGATAGGCAGTCGAATGCCCCAAACTGATACTATATTTGCAGCAAAAATCAACCATCTTCTTCGATTTAAACACTGTTGCATTATCTGTAATCAACTTATGTGGACAACCGAAACGTGACAAAATGTTGTTTTCAAGGAAAGAAATAATTACCAAGTCTGTGGCCTGCCGGGTGGGAATGGCTTCAATCCATTTCGTGTAGTAATCGGTGGCTTTCAATATCCATCGATGTTGTCCGGAAGATGTTGGATGAATTTTGCCGATGAAATCCAGGCCCCATCGCTGAAATGGTGTGCTGACTTCAATGGGTTTGAGTGGCAATGGCTGTAATTTCTACTTCCCATGAAAAATTTGACATTCGTGACAACTCTTGACTGCTTTATATACATCTGAAAACAATGAAGGCCAATAAAAACCAGCCCTTAGGATCTTGTTTGCTGTGGTCTTTCAAAACAAGTGGCCCCCGTAGTCACCTTTGTGAAAATCCTCTACAGCTCTCTTAGCTTCCTCCTCGACCAAACAGTTCAGCAATATGCCACCGGGGTCTTTCCAATATAGTGCATATTTGATGATGCAAAATTTGGCAGCCTTTAATTTCAATGTCCTCGCTTTGTTTCGAGGCATCCCGGGAGGTGAAGACAAATTTTGAAGCACATATAAAATATCAGCATACCAAGGAGAGGAAATAAAGATGTCGGATACCTGTAGTGCTGAATTCTCCTCATCTTCATCGGACAGAGCAGCTATTAAATTAATGTCTAGGACATGGAGATTTGTTTCAGCCAATCAATTTAGTGAGACCTTGACCCTTAATGAGCTTGGTAGGCTTAATTTCCACATCATATTCTAATAGTGCAGCAATCCACTTACCCCGCCTTCCTTCTGGTTCCACTTGTACCAAAACATCTTTCACAGCCACGTTAGGAACATATGCCAAAATGTGGGAATTCAGTATATACACACGGAAATCTTTCAAGGCTTTTACTAGCACCAACGCTTGTTTTTCAATGATATTTTACTTCAGTGCTCCGTCTCTTATAATACGACTGAAAAAAGCGATGGGCTTCTCAACTCCATCTCTCTTTTGCATCAGCACAGCTCCCAATGTATGCTCAGAAGCAAATGAAAATAAAATAAAATCTTGTGTATAATCCGGGCTGATTAGAGTTGGGGCTGAAGATAAAATTAACTTCACCAAATTGAAAGACTTTACCGCCTCTTCGGTCCATTTGAGCTGTCTGTCCTTTTTTAGCATGTTAGTGATTTCTCTAAGGTGTTCGGCAAGATTCAGAATAAAGCAACACAGAAAATTCAACTTGCCATTAAAGGACTGAATCTCCTTCTTGTTTCGGGGCTACTCTGGTTGCTGAATAGCTTCCACACGTGCAGGATCTATATGAATGCCATCTTTGGAAATGATGTGGCCCAACAGCTTGCCTTCACTCATGGTGAAAAGGCTCTTCTTTGGATTCAATGAGATACCATATTTTCTACACTTTTGAAACACCATTGTTAAATGATACAAATGCTCTTCGTCAGATTTAGAAAACACAATTAAATCATCAAGATACACGACCAAAAAGACATCTTTCTCATTAGCAAAGGCCATGTCCATCGCCCGCTGAAAGGTAGCACCTGCATTTTTCAATCCAAACGGCATCTTGGCATAATGAAATGTCCCCCATGGAGTAGTGAATGCAGTCTTGTCGCGGTCATCTTCATGCACCAAAATCTGATTGTACCCGGAATAACCATCAAGTAGCGACATCCTTGATGCTCCAACTACCCTCTGTAGTATGTGATCCATCTTGGGTAGCAGATAATTGTCCTTTAGTGACACCTTATTCAGATTTCTGAAGTCTATACACAAGCGGATCTCACCGGTCTTCTTTCTCACGGGCACTAAGTTGGAAATCCAGTCGGAAAATATGATTGGCACTATAATTCCAGACTTGTACAACCTGTTAACTTCTTTCTCAATCAAAGGCAGCAACTTAGGATTAATTCTTCTCAATTTTTGTCTGAAAGGCTTTTGATTTGGCTTTATGGGAATGGTATGCTGAATGATACTTGTGTCATAAGTTCTCAAATCTGAATAATCCCATGCAAAAACATTAGAAAACGAAGACAACAATCTGATATATTCTTTCTTTACCTTTGGCGACATTGCTTTCGATAGTTTCACCATCTTTGGATTTTCAACTATTCCGACATTCACTTCTTCAACACCTTCTTCCGTTGGCCTCAAAGTTGGTTTGCGGGCTATGTCATCTTGATCGAATAGCTCCTCCAAAGGAATTAATCCTTTAGGAATGACATTATCCTTAAGTTGCAATACGTCCATCTGATTTACTTCCTCAGGTTCTATATCTATTGAGATGTCTTTGAACTCACCTTCAACTTGCAGAAAATTCTTGATTTCTTCGTCATCTTGGAAAACTTGCCAACACCTTTGATTGTCTGGAACTGTAGGACGGTGCTTCACATAAATCTCAAACTTATTGCTGGAATTCATGGGGATTTTTATATTGCTTGCTGCCTTAGCCAATGCATCCGCAACACCATTTTGAATGCGGGGCACACATGTCAAAGTATGTTCAGAAAACAATTTCAGGATATCTAGGACAACATTTCGATATGCTCGCATACGAGGATGCTTGGCCTGGAACTCACCTTTCACTTGCTTTATAACCAACTCGGAGTCGCCATATACTGCTATCTTCTTTGCCTTCAGCTTACGAAGGATTTTTAGACCAGCAATGAGAGCCTCATGTTCCGCCTCATTGTTTGAACAATCGAATGCTAATTTATAAGAACATACTCGTACCTTGCTTGGGACTTTGTTTCGGATAGAAAATGGACTTCGAATCCATACACCTATACCAGCACCATCACTGCCCACAACGCCATCAAAATCCATGGTCCAAAGACCATCCTCATCGTCTTCTAAGTGCTAAAAATGTGATGCTTCTGCATTTTCTGTTTGCTGCCCATTGATTTCAGCTGTTGGCTCCATGACAGTAGACACTTCTTCGCTTTCCTTTCTCAAAATTTCTCTAAAATTTTCTGTAATGTCTGGTATATCTTCTGCTTGAACTAACTGACTATCTATCTCATTGAAATTTTCCGCAAACAAAACAAATGACTCTAAATCTGTATGTACATAATTTACAGGATGATTAACTGGCTTTTCCTTACTAGTGATCATGTATTTCATCTTTTGTTCCCGATATAATTTCCTCATCTGACCGAAAACCGGGATTGTAGCATAAGAAAAATCGAGCTGAAGTGTACCTTTAATCTTAGCTCCCCAAGATCTCGAAAGCAACATTCTGAATCGCAGAGGAATATTCGCCACCACCACATCCATCAAAACATTCTTCGCTGGGATTTGATCCAAGCTCACAACCAAGTCCTTGATAAAACCAATACATTTTACTCGGCTAGAATCAAATGAATACAAATCATGATACTTCCTTGTGATGTCTAGTCCCAGCTTTTCCATGATTGCTTTCGGCATCAAATTATGCGAGGCTCCCGAGTCAAACATAGCATTATGTAAAACATACTCATGCAATCGCAAACTGATATAGAATGGAGGAACATCACTTTCGGGAGACTCACCATTTAAAGCGGGGCCAAAAATCAATTCCGGTTGATCATCTTCTACATTCACCGTGTCTAGCATTGGATCAAAATTCAGCATCTTGGAGATTTGGCCTCAGTAAGCACTGTTCTTCATGATTTCCATCAAAGGAATGGACACTTTCAACTTTGAAATTTCATTCTCCAAACTGAAAACTGAAACCTTCTCACCTTCTTTGGCCGGATTGTCTCTTTTTTCATCTTTATCTCTCGGTGTGCTTGATGGCTGATCTATCTTGCTTGCTGATGATGATTGACCTGCTAAAGGATCACTTATTTCTTTCCCTTTTTTCTGTGGGGCAGCTAAACCATTCTTTGTTGAACCATCTTTTTTCTTCTGAATAGGATTTATGGGAACAATTCGATTTCTCAATTGTCTTTGTTGATTCTGCTGAGCTGATAAAGCATTCAAGTACCCTCTTTGATATTCTTCTGATTCTTCTTCAAGCGCTGCATTATTTGACAAGATATAATGCTCATCTTGGGGGATGATGGAGTTACTCGCCAACTCTTCCTCTTCTGTAATATAAGTGGGCAAATCATCAGGGGTGAAGAAGTGATTTTCTCCCACCGTATCGCCTTCATCCTCGGATTCTTGGCTCACAAAATTTTGCTGAAGTGGAGGTTTAATTTGCTGTTGAACTGCTGCTTCTTGTGCCCTTGTTTCACGCTGTTTAATTCTATATTGGGGCTGTTGCGGACCTCTAAAATTTGGATTACGAATCTGAGGCTCCGGCTTGTCAAGATGAATATTTTGAAGTGCTCTTTTAATCTGTTCAACGTCGCGGAGGAGCTGATCTGATGTAGACGCTTCTTCTTTGATTGTGACTCGCTTTTCAGCCTTCATTCTTGATCTCTTATCATTCAAGTTTGCCTCAACGCTGACAGCAATTTTTTGCATATCCTCCAAGGTAGGAGGATCTCTATCTCTTAATGAGTAAGCCATCTCCGGATCAAAGCCATCCGGGAATTTGAGAAGTGCAGATTTTCTAGATGGCCTTAAGTCATCTGGAATAGCATTGTAAACTGTGTTAAATCTGATAATGTAATCTTGAACGGACTCACCATGATTGCAATTGAGGTTATTGTATTCAGCATTAATTTGAAGCGGATCCTTTCTGATTTCCCAACGATCTAAAAACTACCTTTGAAGCGCCTATAAGGTAGTGATGCTCCCGGCTGTCAAACCTCTGAACCACTTTCTAACTTCTCCTCCAAATGTTTGCACGAACAACCGCATGGTAACATCTTCTTCATCTATCTCATACAGATCAAAGAAAGTTGTCATTTTGTCAATATGTTGCTGAGCAGAGACACTTTGAGGAGTGCCATCAAACATAGGGATTTTACTCTAGTAGTCAGCTGGCATATCATGCAGATTTTGGGGAAGAGCAAGGGGAGCAAATCAGGCAGCCATTGCTTTAGGTAGATTGGGTCTAGGGGGAGCAGGTGGAATAGGTGCAGCTGTAGTATGAGGAATATGAGGAATCTGAGGAATATGAGGAGGAGTATGAGGAATATGAGGAGGAGTATGAGGAGAAGTGGTATGGGATGTAGAGGGCGAACCAACTGTAGATTCTGGATAAGTGATTATAGGAGAAATAGAAATAAAAGGAGGATTGGTCTGCTCATGCGCCGTGATAGTAGATCCAATATGGACAGATATATGCTCAGCGAACTCAGCAAGACTGGTAGCGTGAATATCTTACTGAAGAGATCTTAGGATGAAATTGTCAATCAATTTATTGTGTCTCTCAATGTCAAGGGCAACAGCAAAATCAGGGTCGGGAACTAGAGAATCAAGTGCACTTTCAGATTTAGTTTTGAACAAGGACAACTCAAAACTCTCATCAAAATCAATGTCTTCAAGATACTTAAAAATAGGTGGACATGAATGAGATTTGAATATATGACCAGAATCGGAAGCTAGTTTGGATATCAAGGAACAATTAACCAATCAGCATGTGAAAAATCTTAACTAATCATCCAAAAGTTTAGAGTTTACAATACACTGGGGTAAAATGCAATCGAAGTGTTGTATTCACAAGCTCACGGAGATTGACTGAAGCAGCGTTTATCTACTTGCGCTTATGCAAAGCAAAAGCGTTTCGAAAGCTACCTGGCATATCTTCAGACTCCGTCTAAGACTTATGAAACTAACACATCAATCCACAAACAAGTTTGTTCTCCCCAGTATGGTCGCCAATATGTTAGCGCTTGAAATTTCACCTCAGGCTGAGAAAGGTAAACTCCAAGGCAACATCAAACCACTTAGCCTCGTAGCTAGACCTACGGGGCAGGAGAGGGCTCTCTCCGGTCTATCTCGGTAAAGATCTTCAATGGGCGAGATAACCAATGTGGAAACAATGATTTTAGGCTAGTAAACTGATAAAAAGGTTTGATTTAGGCATTTTTAGGGTTTTGGTGGAAAATTGGGGAAAGGCAATTTTGGGTGCGGGGATTGGACACAGTTTTCGCAGGGGGTTCTTTGGGGCAAGGTAAGGGACTGTATTGATGCCTTTGATAGATGTGGATGGATGAGAATGACTGGTGAGAAGCTAAGGAGAGCAAGCAAGCACCTTGAATTCTCCTTAAACAGCTGAAAACATTGATATTAAGCAAACTTAAAGGCAGAGCATAGCAACCATGAATTCTACCTTAACACTTCATTTGCCTAATTTGCAGAAGGAAAAGTAAGAAGATGAGTCACATAACAAACTTACGAGTACAAAGAGGAACACACCATCAATACATGTAACCACAAGAATCCCAAAAAGGACTGCAAAACCCTGGTCTTTCTTCCTTTGCCAAAAATGCAGAGATACAATGAGTAATACAATAGAAGCTTTCTCCCTCAAGAGTCCAACCATGAAAATGACCAAAAAAGTACATAATATAGGCAAGCTAACATCTTTCCTTGCCTCTAGGGGTCGAGCTCACTATCCTAGGAGCTGTTTCAACCAATTCCAAACTGAGCACTGAAAACTAGGCAGTCAAAACAACTTGCCTGTATAAGCTAGGAAACCAATTCATTCATTAAATTTTTGCGTATCTTATGAATGAATCTTCTAGAAGAGATAAATGAGTGTAAAAATATCATAAAATTACATAATTTACATCAAGGAGGATCAAAATCCACTCCAAAAAGTCAAACCTAGT